>OY970820.1:98669537-98937037 GCA_963853835.1 Calendula officinalis
ATTTGCACAGCAGGTGATGAAGTTTCCAACGGCGTAACTGCTCCGGTGAAGAGCTGTTCGGAGAAGGATGACGTGGATGGATCTGAGATGTTTGGAGCATTTGATTGATTTGGGAGTCTTTAAGAGAGATAAAGCAAGCTGCTTTTGTTGGGTTTCTAGTTCCGTCATATCTCACAGAAAAAACATCCATGGATTCCTTAATTCTGAGTCGTGCGCGGGAGAAAGGGTATTATTGCCATTCTACAGGTATGAATAATTAAATTTGAAAAAAAAAAACAGTAGGAAAATGATTGATCTAAAAACAAAATGTCGAAAATATTTTATATTGTTATGGATTTTAACCAAAACTTATAATTATTAATTTACTCAAAAAGTTTATAATTATTACAGTTTTACCATATTTTCCTTAAAATTGCATCTCAAAATATGGTCATGCAATAATATAAACTCAAAATTAGAATCATATACTTCTCTAGAATTATTTTCTATATTAATCCGTGGTATTTGTCAAGACTATTAAGTACATATTAATCCGTTGGCAACCAACACCCAATCATCGATCACACCTCGTCCCCGACAGAACAACCGGAATTTCCCCGCCGCCCATTCTTACCAAACATTCTTAATTTTCCAAAACATCAAAAAATTCCTAATTAAACCACCACCCAAATCTAAAAACCCACCGATCGACTGCATGCCATGGTGCGGTCGACGTCATCCGCCAAAGACTCACCGGAGATTGAGATCAACGTGCATACCACCCCACCTCAATTCAACCACCAACCGCCGTCTAACCCACCGCCGGAAGAATGGTTTCCATGGTTGATTCCCGCCATTTTCATCATCAACGTCGCCATTTTTGTACTGTCGATGTATATCAACAACTGCCCCGCCCATTCCCGGACTTGCATCGGGGCGAAAACCCTAAAACGTTTTGCCTTTGAAAACGTCCATGAAAACCCTCTTCTTGGTCCTTCTACCGCAACGTACGTCGTCGTTTTCCAAAACTTTTATAATTAACATAAATGTAAAACTAATTATAAGTCTTTATAAATAAGTCGATCGGAATTTGGTTGTACGTAGGCTCTTAAAAATGGGAGGTTTGGATGCAAAGAAAGTAATAGAACAAGAACAACGATGGCGGATCTTTACTTGCATGTGGTTGCACGCCGGTGTATTCCATATTTTCGCAAATATGTTGAGTCTTCTTGGTGTCGGAATTCGCCTCGAACAAGAGTTTGGGTTTGGTGAGCACAAAATTAGTACATTATATTATTAATTATGGCCTCCAAATTAATTGTATACATATATGTTCTCGATCGTTTTGTTAAGTTTTGATTGGAATTCATATAAATATTGTTGTTGCATGAGTAGCAAGGATTGGATGTCTTTATATGGTATCGGGGCTCGGTGGTAGCTTATTGTCGGCATTGTTCATCAGAAAAACCATCTCCGTTGGTGCATCCGGAGCCCTATTCGGTTTACTTGGAGCAATGCTTTCCGAACTACTTACCAATTGGACCATTTACACCAACAAGGTACCTAGCTACGTATTCATTTGCATCTGCATGATGCAGAGTTTTGAATGATGACAATGCTAATGATGACCGAACTTATAATAATTATAACAAAATACATAGCATATATCATAGACTATGTCTTAAATGTTATCGATAAAGACTCATGTTAAAACATCTTACCAATCCAGATAAAAGATTTTCAAACAAATGATCCCAGCTACTTAATGGAATCCACTTAATCGACTTCTTTTTAATATTTTTTTCAAGTGGCCCAATTGACCCGTAACATACACATAACTCGTGCTAGCGCTTTGATGCAGTTGGCATCATTGGCAACACTGTTTCTCATGATCCTTATCAACCTAATGGTTGGCGTTCTCCCACATGTAGACAATTTCGCGCATATAGGAGGATTCATCACAGGGTTTTTTCTCGGGTTTATCCTTTTGCTTCGACCACAATGCGATTGGATTGTACCTCCTGGTTTCTATGGGGCACCCATCAAACCTCAATACAAGTTATATCAGTGCATTTTATTCACTCTCTCAGTCGTAGCTCTTTTCGCCATGTAAGTCTTGATCAAATCTCACATTCTTTTCATCACAAAGAGGACATTGATTAGAGATTATTATCAAAATAGATAAAAAATAAAATTTCCCCCCAAAATAGGCTTGTGCGACTTGGATTTCCCAATATAGACCACCTGACTTGATTTTTTTCTTTTTGCAGCATTGCGACTTAGATGTTTGTTGTGTCGATCAAACGATAATTTTTGTGTGACTCATATATATACATACCATTTTTTAAACGACCACACCATGCTTTGTGCGACCAAATGACACTTGTCAATTTGTGTGTGGATCGAGGTCACTCTGTCTCACAGTATATTTTGGGAAAATTTGAAAATGAAATCTTTTTTATGAAAATTTTGGATTTTACTTAGAACTATTTTTTGGAATCACCCTATTGATTAAGTTTGGTTTCTGCATTTTCAGATTTGCAGTTGGATTAGCGTTCCTTTATCGGAAAGTTGATGGAAACAATTATTGTTCTTGGTGTCATTATCTAAGTTGTGTCCCTACGCCTCTATGGAGTTGCGATCCACAATGTAATGTAAGATTTTTCAGCGATTAACAACATATTTTGCATTAATTACAATCCTATATATAATCACATACTTTACATTCATTTTAAAAACGTTTATACTTTTCTATTACTAGCAAAGAAATGAAAATTAGTTTTAGGTGCAAAATATGTTGCTATCGTGCAATTGACTTAGTTACATGTGATTCGATATTGACCAATTTGTTGAACTTTTGTTGGTTTTTTCAGTCGATGAAAGTAGGTAATCAGGTAAACTTGACATGCTTGAACAATGGGAAATCGAAGATGTATATGCTACCGTATAGTCACGATGTTGCTACATTACAAGAATTATGTTCATTGCTTTGCATCTAAAGTACTTACCGATAGAAGTGGTAGAAAGAAAAAAGGATCGAATGATCGTTTGTTTTAGTTTATAGGTATTTTGTTTGGTTAATAGAGTGACACATATGGTGTAAAAAGGTTAATCCAACTTAGATTTTAGTATTTTACAAGCGTGTCTTTAAGGTCGCGATCGGTTGGGTAGAGTTTGTTTTTGTATAGTACGATGATATGTTTCAATATGAAAGTTTAATTAGATGTTATACTTTTAACGCTTGGATATTACATAATTTGTATAACAAAGAAATACATGTGATTGTGGACTAAACTAAGAACATAAATTCTAGTCTAATCACTCGTAAAGAAAGACAAATTACAACCAGATTCTCAAGATAAATGTTGATTAACAAATAATCAAATACCAAAAATAGACATTGAGATCACTAACTCAATTACAATTGATCGTAATTAAAGAGTGATGTCCATGTGTGAGTTAAGAAATCTAAGCTCGCAAGTACATATAGTATACTTATGCGTGAATTCCTAAGTATGTATAGATAATTTAGGTTTCTTAAATTTACACGTAAGTCCTAATTATTAACACTTAATAATTAATCTTTTATGTATAGTTTATTTAACTAATGTCTACCACAACAGTCAAATTGAAATTCTTATTGTTAATTATCATCCGCATAATAGTTAGTCTCTCATAAATCATAATATATTGTTATCTGTTAACCTCACTTGGTTCATTTGGCGTTTGTAAGTATGATCCTATAGTGATCTATAACACTATATGTGAATCCTAAATTGATGCATGTTTACTTTTTAAGTTAGTTTTTTTCCCTCTAGGTGGTCCTGTAACCACTAACCACCCTAATTATAGGCCTACATTTCCCCTTGCCTTTAATTGGTGTAGGATACTATCTTTATTTTGAAGCAAGAATGTGTTCTCTAGTTGTGGGGTTGTGCCCAATTGCACATGCGGACGTATTGAATAATAAAGACATTTCACAAATTCACCCATTCTAGCATGCCAAACCAGGCCATCATTCTTGGATGATAAAAGTTCCACATTTATAAGAGGGGTAAAACTGTAAATGCACCTGGTAAACGCTTAAACACAAAGATCATATGATATCTACATGTGGGGTTCTCCATCTTCTAATTGTCTCCATGTCTTGTTTTTCATACACTCCAAGTTTAAACAAAAATCATTTCCTTTCAATCTCATAGCCTTCATAATGAGTTATTAGAGTACCCCGTAGTGCGTCCCCCTCCGTCCCCAACATACAGACACCCCCCCCCCCTACGCACCTTCTCCCGCGACGCGTCCCCAAAGCTATACCGTTACCCGGCCGCCAATTTTCAAATGGGAAAGAGTTGTTTTTAAAGGGAATGAGTTTGATTGTCTGCTACGTGGGTTTGGTCTGGATTTTCCATGTGTATGGTCGGAAGAAAAAAAGTTAACATGAAGCTGAGTTGGCAGACGTGATCAAACCTAGTTTTGTCATGCCTTACCCCTAGTCTTATGCCTTTTGATTTAACTAATATCTACAATTGGGTGTGGTCACGCCAAAAGGCGCCATCCCATGTGGCAACCCATTTTAGCGCTGTCATGATACCCCCTTCGCCAAAGACCACAAAAAACCGATGGCGTCGAGTTCGCTTCTAAATTTTGTTTTTGTTTATTTGGTGAGTGGTGCGAGTAATATTGGAGTATTTTGGTATGTCTGAGATGAGAAATGGTGTTATCGCTTAAGTATTGAGTGAAGTGATATCGGAGGTGCAAATGTGAAATGCTAAGGAAAAGTTGAGATGAGTGTTTGGCTTGAGCACCACACCTTATACTTTAAAATTTGTTTTATCTAACTAACCATTAGTGTAAAGTTGAATATTAACATGAAGATGCATATTTTGATCGTTTCTTTACAATTGGGGCGTCTATGATTGCAATCAAGTAGGAGAATCCTAGGGGGGAAACTTGCTCAATGACCGATGCGCATTGGATTAAAAAAGTTGCAAAACACACCCTTTAAACACGAGTTTAAACTTTCTTCGCATTTTATTTTGTTTACGAGTTCTTAATGGTTAATGGTGTTAATGTAAGTAAAACAAAAGTGTATGATGTAGAAAACTGTAGTTAATAAAATATTTGGGGGTTTAAAGTGAAAGAATGTTGAGTGGGGGGACAATTTATCAAAAAAGGGAAAAGTGAGGGTAACGCGTGAGGCTCGAGATGTTTGTGGTCGAGCTTGAAATTCCCTCAAGCTTTGTGATCCAAAGTCTGGCGCATATGGAGCCGCTGATCACGGTGACAATTGGGCCCCATCCCTTACCCAAAATATTATTTGAAAGAGTAATCAAATTTGGTTTTGTCCAATAACCGAACCGAATGGATAGAATTAAATCGAACTGAAAACCTAGATAATAGTTTCATTCGGGCCGAACACTGGACCGAACCGAGAAGCAACGGGAACAAAACCGAGAAAGTTTATTCAAGTTTTTTCCTTTTTTTGTCATTTCTGGACTGAACCGAACAACTTGGAATCAGACCGAAAAAAATGATTTTACATGAAAACTGGAACCAAAAACCAAACCAATTTGATCATGTGCGATCCAGTTTGATTCGATTTGCCGGTTCTAGTCAGTTTTGGTTCAGTTTGCACAAAACCTATATCGAATAAAAAGTATCATTTGCACTAATCTTGTAGATGTGTCAATACTCAATACTTCGTCAAAATATTATTGACCTTTTATTATGATATATTCTAAAATAACATTATTGTAAAGGAAGTACTTTAATAATGGGTATAGACATCTAATGATCTATTCCCACGTACCACTAATCATGGCCGTTAGTTACGGCTCCAGTCACTCCTATTTCGACTTCAAGACTAATCATTGTACTAAATTCACTGCAAAATTAGCCGACCAGTAATTTGTGCTGAATAGTTTTACCGACAGCCTAGAAATAGTACCAATAAATAGTACGGATGCTTTGTCGCATGAATCAAATTGAATAGGAATGTGGTGCTTTTTTCCCTTTAAATTGAAAAGCTTTACGGTATTTCTTTTATTCCCGCCAAAATTTCTTGTTGGTAAAAAAAAAATTAACAAAAACAAAAAACTAGTCTACAAATTAATGCCTTTGTTTGGAAATTTTCATGTATACAGGTAGGGTGCTCAAAGGTTAATCCGACACAAATCCGATGCCACATAAATATTTATTATTTTTGCAAATTTAGGTTAATTAAATTAAATAACCAAATGTTAATAACACAAAACTTAGGGTATGTTTGAAAAAATTTATTTAAGTGCTTTTGAACTTATTAATTTAATAAGTTTTATTAAACTAATAAACTAAAAAGACATTTAAATAAACTTTCTAAAAAATGCCCTAAATTCGATTATCCAATCCCCAAATGGGCCAAATTGCAATCTTCATAGGTGGGAAAAGGCTCAAGCAACCGAGAGAGAAAAAAAAAAGAAAAAAGAAATAAAAGGAAAAAGAATATTACGTAAGTCATTAAAACCGTCTGACATGACATCCACCACAATCCACTCCATAAATACTAGATAACTACCTCCCATTTCTCCTCATCCCCGCCATTACTCACTCTCATTCGCCGGACTAAAATGGCTATTCTTTCCGGCATCCTGTTCTTCACCGTCATCTCTTTCATCTCTGTCTCCGACGCCAGAATCCCCGGAAACTACGCCGGCGGCTCATGGGAAGGCGCTCATGCTACCTTCTACGGCGGCAGTGACGCCTCCGGTACCATGGGTACGGCTCACATTGTACTTGAACTTTCTCTAGAAGCTTCTAGATCTTATTCTCATACGTATTTCAACTTTTAATTTTGCAGGGGGAGCTTGTGGGTATGGAAACTTGTACAGCCAAGGTTACGGCGTGAACACGGCGGCGTTAAGTACGGCGTTATTTAACAAAGGGTTAAGTTGTGGGGCGTGTTTTGAAATCAAGTGTAATCAAGACCCGAGATGGTGTCATCCGGGCAGCCCGTCTATCTTCATTACTGCTACGAACTTCTGCCCGCCGAATTATGCTCTGCCCAATGACAATGGCGGCTGGTGTAACCCTCCTCGTACTCATTTCGATCTTGCTATGCCCATGTTTCTTAAGATTGCGGAGTACCGCGCCGGCATTGTTCCTGTCTCTTATCGCCGGTAATTATTTTGTACTCTTTAAGGACCAAAATATTTGTCTAAGAAATCGCCTCAAAATAATTGTGTAAAAAAGACAAAAGAGTCATAACAATGTATAATTTGTGCATTTTTTAATTAACAAAATATAGTTTAAAACATTTTGTGAATGTAAATATATTTAGAATCCTAAATCTTAAATACGTTCCAAAAATGAATAATCATTTAGAAAAAATGGTGATTCTTTTCTTTTTATGAAATGACAAATATGACATTAATTGGTGTTTGTCATCTCTTATTGCCGGTAAATGTTTTATACTTTTATCCTTGTGTCATTTCACGATAATTGTTCACAGAAACACACCTGTGATTCTAAGAATTTTTAGTAAATATATTTTTTATTGGGAGTAATGATATTGATTTATAGCATTTGTTATTACATATTATCCTGACCTTGTTGATTATGATGTATTACAACAGGGTACCATGTAGGAAAGCGGGTGGAATCCGGTTCACAATGAACGGTTTCCGTTACTTCAACTTGGTTTTAATCAGCAACGTCGCGGGTGCAGGGGATATCCAAAAGGTATGGATCAAAGGTACAAAGACCAACTGGATGAGCATGAGTCGTAACTGGGGTCAAAACTGGCAGTCAAATGCTGTCTTAATTGGTCAATCACTCTCCTTCAGAGTCACAGCCAGTGACCGACGCACTTCCACATCATGGAACATCGCTCCCGCCCATTGGCAGTTCGGCCAAACCTTCACGGGAAAGAATTTCCGAGTGTAAAACAGGATCCCGAATCACTGCGGATATTAATTTCCACTTTTACTCTTTTTGTCGTTGACTATTTGTTAGTGGATTCGTACTTTTGTTAATCAGGGGCTACCATAGCCAACATGTCAAAAGATGGAGGACTAAAAAGACATGCATGGAATATTTCAAGTTTTTTGGGGATACATAGTTTGTAGGCAGAGGCGGCTGCAATAACATGTTGCCCGCAGCAAAAATCTAATGGGAATATGTATTAACCGTTTGGTTTTATAACTTGTGACATTTTGTAATTCCGTATATTATTGTTTCATGTGTGTTAAGAAACCTTGAATTAAAAACTTAGCATTTGTTTTATAAAATGAATTATCATGGTAAAATATATAGTCATTAATATATACAGTACAAGTAAAGTAATGAGTAACACTAATAATATTGGTTTAAAGTGAAACATGTAAAATAAATGGATTTTGTAATTGAGTAAACGTGTAAAAGAGTGAAATACATTATGTCATATACATACTAACCAATGTTTATTGCTATTCTAGAGAAATAACTCAAAAATTTCATTCAGTCGTAAAAATATTCGAGTTTTAAAATTATTTCAATGTAGTACAATCGTTAGTAAATACTAAAACAAAGTGAAAATACATGTTGAAAACGGTCGTTTTATAGCTAGTATTTAGGATTACAATTTCATTGGAAGTACATTAGTGCGATGGAAAGCTTTGGATTCTTTTAACTAAAAAGAAAGAAAGATAAAGAAAGAGCATGGGATACCCTTTTATTATGTTCATTTGTCCTTTATTCAACTAGTTATAGGATGAGTCAATTTCAATTATCTTGGGAGGATTTGCTTTTTGTACCACTCAAACCAAAGGCTAGAATTTGGCATTGGCATTTGTTATTGTCTACTAGGCAAAATTGGGTATCTTTGACTCTAATGCTTACACTATGTTTTCTCAAAAAATAATTGTATTTGCTGATATTAATCAAGAATGTAAACACATGTATTATTTGAAGAGAAAAGTTACTATATATGTTACTTATTTTCGACTTCCGATCTATAACAACTGTACGTGTTTAGGATAATGACATAATCACGACATCAGTTATACGTCACCAATGCAACTCGTATTCAATAAAGCCCTTATACCGATAACGTACATATGCACCATATTCCTAATATGTAACCAAAAGTGTCCACTCTCCAACGCCTTTTTAAACATTTGCGAAAGAAATTAAAAAGTAAAGAAGATTTAGCTTTTGAATCATAATATGACTAGTAGCCATATTAATGAAAGAGCTATCTTTTTACCGTTTCATTGATAACTTAATCCACCACATGTACACATAAAAAGGATAAATTCACTATTCGGGCAATGTGGTTTTGTGATTTATGTCAACCAGCCATTACTTTATATCAGTAGCAGATCGAGAAAACTTTACTCGTAGGAGGCCTAAATTACTTACCTATAACGTAAACCAAAAAACCTGAGTCACATGTAATATGAATCAAGATCTACAGTATTTAAATTAGATTGTTTATATGTATAACTATCTGTTTTTTTGTAGAGTATCATTTTATCTTTATAAATATTCAGATAATTTATTAAACTATTATTTAAACCAACTCCAATACAATCAATTACATTATTGCAACTCAGGGGAGTTTGGTTGAAGGTTTTAGAAGGTACGAAATGATAATGGTAGATGGTAATAGTTGGAAATGGTTGGTAATTCATAATAGGGCAAATTGCATAAAATAGCAACGAATTATTAGGTGATTCATAATTGTACGTAGAAACAAACTATAAAATTTTTCAAAAATAGCAATGAACTTTTTAATTTTTGCAATTTGGGAAACGTTTTACCAAGAACGAGAGTAATCGGTATTTTCTAATGACATAAATTATTATAAATATATCAATATTTATTACGTGGACCAACAAGTGGAAAAAGAGAAAAAATAAGTAACTGACCACGTCACTAGAAAATAGCGACTACCATTATTTAAGGTGAAATATTGCCCAAATTGAAAAAAATTAAAAGTTTTTTGCTCTTTTTGAAAATTTTAATAGTTGCTTACTAGAATTAGAAATCACTTAATAGTATTTACCCTTCATAATATTGTGGTCCATTACCTTAAACTAGGTAATGGGACATTTACTCACAAAACTAAGGGGAATTGATCTAACGCTTCACTCAAATTTTCTGCATTCTTTTTATCATTTTCTTTCTCGTTATCCGCTTTGAACCAAGCATGACTAAGCAAAAAATACTGAAATTGGGATACGAAGTGGGCTTTTCAAATGGTTGTGTCCCGGCCCACACACCATACCTCACCGGCTCACCGTTTTTGTAGCTGGTGTGCACCCGTGGGTGCATGGCCCATTGGCCCTCTTCTTCCATGCGTGCATTATTACTACATGTGGCGTTAATTGTACAACGTTATGTAAGTCAAACGAAACGGGTAAGTTAATGAAACGAAACATGTGCTAAAGACAAGATGAAATGAAAAAGAATAATAGTCCCACCCCACCAAAACTTAGGGTAGAGCCGCTCAGCCACCCACCTTTTAGAATAGTCTCCTATTAGCATTGTTTGTATAAATAAGTAATAATTAGGAAATCATATATTCTCTCCGTCCCACAAAAAACTTCTCATTTCACTTGGGTACATGTTTTTAGACATCTCTACTATATTATAAAGAGTTTACTCATTCCATAATTAACAAGGCTGAAAATTCAGCCAACACACTTACTAATTATGGAGATTGTTACTTTTAATAAAAAAATAGAGGAGACAGGGTTCGAACTGGCAACCTAAGGGTTATAACCACAACGACATAACCAGCTTGATTACTAGCCAGACATGTTAAAATCTGTAAACCAAAAGGTATTAAACGATTGGCCGATAAAGAGTGGGCCGCATTAACTCAGCAGCCCATTAAATCCCTGTTCCCTAACCGGCTAAGCCAATAAGCCATCGCAGATTCGAAGTCTCGCAGACAACCCTATTCAATTGCTTATTCTGCTCAGTATACCAGAGGACAATGGGAAAACGATTGCCTCCTCGATTCCTACATCCCTCTCCCCCCAATGGGCAAACGATTGCCTCCTCGGTTCCCACGTCCCTCCCCCATTCGATTCCTTCATCCATAAAAATCTCCAAGCCTCCTCAATTCTATAATTACCTCGGTTGCTCCAATCTTGGTTCTACAATAACGAATTTGAGAACAAATGCCACCGTAAAAGCGGTTGCCACCGGGTTCCTTCCATCATTTACGGCATGTCGAAGGTAAAACTTCAACTGTTAGCTATTGATTTTGGTCACGTATGTTACTAATTAATCCCTCCAATTGATTAGTTATATACCAACGATTATGCGTATTGGATAATCATATTGGTTTTATGTTTTAATTAATTTGGAAATTTGTTATGGTTTAGCAAAGTTATAGAGGCAAACAATTGCATCATCTTCTGTACAAGCGAATGCTTAAGAATAAGAATTCAGCGAGGGTAAGTAAAATTCATAATTCATTTATATTTAATAATTATTGTTTTGAGAATATATAATGAGAAGATTAGAAATGATTGTGGAGAAATATTAACAATTAGTTAATTTTTCTGGTTTTTTTAATCTAAATGTTTGATTTTTGTTTGTAATAGTGCCTTTTGCGTTCAAAACTGAGCTACAAGAAGCTGGTTATACGGTTGGGAGGTCATCTGTGCATGGGTCTGTAGTTGCAGTTGATTGAACTATCAAAGCTAATGATCTTCATGTTTATTTAATATAGTTTGATTATATTTCATTTACATTTTTAGTGTCTAATTTATGGCTTTTAAAAATATTCCATTTACACTCAGTTGCTTATAAAATAATATTTGATAATATGGTTGAATTAAAGTTCCACATATTATAGCAGAATATGCAAATGATGATCGGGCTGACCTGAAGCTTATTTTTGACGCAGTCTTTGAGTGTCTGGTTGAACCTAACGTATGTTTATTTTTGTATCTTGTTGATTATAGGTATGAATTTTGAGGCATTTACTTATAAATGGGCCAAAGTATGTTATATCTCTAATGGTTCAAATGGGTAAAACAACAAAAAACAGTTAGAAACGAAACAGGTGAGCACAAATGGTTTAATTGTTAAATTGAAGTTTTAGTGAATAATGTATATCGGCATGCTGCCAAATTTACAGAATTGTATTCAATTGATTTGAACAGCTAAGGCTACCCTTAAATGTAACATCGTCATACCTACACATAGCACATTTTAGTTCACGAAAGTGCAAAGAAAATTAAACAGAGATTTAGGGAAAACATAATTTATTGTTAGTTACTCCTGGTGGACTTTTGGTCATCTTCAAAACACCAAAGGCTTTATTTTTAATAATATTAGGTTATACTGCATTTTTAATTAGCAAATTGACCCTGTGGTTTTTATGAAATTTTCGATTCGCTACTCGTACAGGTGGATTTTTCAATAAATCTTGGAATTTTGGTTCATTATTAGTCTTTATGGGAAAATAGTTTAATAGTACATAATAAATGTATGGCTCCAAGTCTTTGTGCGCCTGTTTTGATTTTAGTTTAAAATGAAATTTTAATTGAACTAATTAATTGTTATGATTATTATAGGTATTACATCTGCAAACAGAAGCTGTTGCAATGTTGAGAATGTGTTGAAACGATATGTGAAGATAATACACTCAAATGAATGATATGCAGAATGATTTCAAGGCGTTATGTTGTATTATAGGAGTAATTTTTAGTGAAATAAACCCTTTGTGTTTGTTTTTATTTTTTGGTCAAAACATAAAATTTGAAATTTAAGTTTATTATAATATACTTGTAAAAAGCTTCTAAATTATACATGAGACTGAACTCTGAAGTGGATCGTGGTATAAAATGCATTTTGGGTGTTGGAAAGTAAAATGCGTCAAATGGGTGTTAGAAAGTAAAGATAATTTGACTTGATCAATAAGATTTATTATTGATTTATATAATTATTGTAATCGTATTTGATAAAATGATCGTAAATATTTAGTTGAAAGCATTTTGGGTTAACTAACATGACCCATTTCAACTCTGTACCAATCTACTCATTTTTAACATAGATTGCAGGATTTAGTCTCAATTGTCAATGAAGGAAACTACTAATTAAAAGTTTTCAAAATGGTTAGGGAACAAAGATTCGCGAAAAAACAAAGACTAAAATAATTAAAAACAATAAAAGTTGCAAATGACTACATATTGCGCGGCCCCATGCTCTTTGTTGACATCTACCAAAATACTTCAAAACCTTTTTTGTAAAATTATAGTGATTTCGTAGAAAATGGATCCGGTTGACATGTTGAAATTTTGTATTTTCTCTATGCTATTATCTTTTTATTGTCGGCCACCAGCCTCTTTGATATCGTCGCATAGCGCAGATTCCCTTCTTTACAAAATGCATTTCGCAATACTTAATTTTTAGTCAAGACACTTGCTATCTGAAACAAAATTGACATCCACAAGATTTGAACATGTTACCTTCATGTTATTAGAAAATGACTCTAACTAACTGAGCTACTATGACAAATGTTGATTTATTCGATTAACCCTTACGCACCGCCACCATAACTATCTTCATCGGAAAATATAGTTATAGGGTACCCGCCGCCGCATTGCGCGGGTACCTGCTAGTATAATTAGTGGTGGGGTATTTAGTAATAAATTTGATTAAAATATAGGATTAATTTAGAGAGAGAATATGTTGACCCACATTTAAAAGAGAGAAGTGACATAAAGTTGTGAGAAAGACAATTAAAAAAGGGGTTTTGTTAATGACAGTCCTTAGGGCTGTCACTAACATGAATAAAAAATTTGTACATTGATTAAAAAATTAATAGTCCTAAAATTCAGGGGGTTGTCTTTTTGTTATTTTGTCTTCTTAATGACAGCCCTTAGGGCTGTCATTATCATTTTCCTTAAAAAAATGATAAATGAAATATAGATAATATTAATTTAATATGTGGGTCCCTTCAATTTCTCAAATGAGAAGTTTTTTGTGGGACAAATATTTTGAGTGAAATGAGAAGTTTTTTGTGGGACGACGGGAATATGTTTTAGGACACGTGATGTTGTAGTTAAACTTAAAAACGGAAGATATATTTACATGTACGATCCTTAAGATTCATATATTTACATATACAGGGATGAACATGATATTAGTATCAAACTGATGGTGCTGAATTTTCCCTGATCATAAAATTGGGTACTGAATACCATACCGGGTACCATAGAACGATAGTAGTTTGATAAGGATCTGGTTCAGTTATTGTAATTGCTTGGATTTGCAAATCAAGGTATCCATCCGGTACCAAACTGAGTGTGCCAAATCTTTTTGGGATAAAAACCGGGCATTGAGTACCAAGTTCGGTTCCAGTTACTCATCCCTACTTACATATACCATTTTTCACTTCTGAATGCACCCTAGCACCCTATCTGTGTGATGATTTCCTACATCGTTTTAAAAATTGGAAATTTTGCTAATAATCATATAAGTGATTATGGATGTATTTGTGATATTTATAAGGGTAAAATACACGTAGTATTCATATTAAGATAAAAAAAAAGGTTATAGAAGTAGTAGTCTGTTTGTCTTTAACATTCTTGAATTAATCTTGATATGTGACAATTACAATCAGCATTTAAATAAGTGGCATTTCAAAACTTTTATAGCAAAATTAAAAAAAAGAATAAAATGTAGGGGCTAAATATGTAAAATCCACATAAAGAACACACATGACAGTTGACACATGTATCTCTGTATCTATATCTCCATTTCTCTGTCTAGTTCTGCAACAAGACAAGTACCGGATTTCAAATGCCATATGTTCATCTCCCTCTTCAACTGCTCAGTCTCACTACAACCACAAATCCATTAATTCCGGCGTGGACGACGTCGTTTCGATACACACACTATCTTCAACAGTTAGCATGAAATGAAGTGTTTCCACTTCAGCAATGGAGATAGAAAACCTGACGGTGAAGACGCCGTCGTTTCAAGGTCATCAGCTAGGGTTTCATGGGCTCGTTCTCTCAGTATTGCATCCAGCACCGTCGATGCAACTCGCCGGTCCGAGTTCGATTCCGATTGCACATCCAGAGAGTTCTGCGATTCGATAGGGTTTCTAGAGCTGTTAACCCAACGTCGTGCAAATGATCTTAGGGTTTTTACGTTCGCTGAATTGAAATCTGCAACTAAAGGTTTTAATCGAGCTCTTATGATCGGTGAGGGAGGGTTCGGTTGTGTTTACAGAGGAGTTGTTAACGCCGGCGACGGCGGTGATGACACTGATCGGTTTTTGGATGTTGCTATCAAGCAATTGAATCGCAATGGAGTTCAGGCATGGAAAATTTCCCCCTTTTTTTCCATATTTCTATGTTAATTATATCTTTAGCTCAGTTGATGTCAAATGTACAATTAATTAGGTCAAATCAATTTCTAATTGAATTGGTACTACTGTTGCATATAATGCAGTAGTTGAAACAAACAATTATAGTAAAAGAGCTTAAATTGTGCAAGTGTAGGTACATTGATATGTTTAAAAGGTAATGTGTGTGTACCAGTTTTCCTTTTTAGGGTTGTGAATTTGATATGCATAGCAAAACAGAATCTGATGATTGATTATGTATCTACCTTAACATTTTTATATAAAAAATTTACACTTTTTTATGAGTTTATTATTTTTCAAACAATTTGTATAAAAAAATCTTTTAGTGATTGACACAAAACATCTTTTAACGACCAAATTGGATAAAAGTTTGTACAATGACTAAACATGGACACATGTAAAATAAATCATACTTGATTATTTAAGAAGTTGGTTCGTCTTATGTATTCTCTTTTTATGTTATACTTTTTTTTTTTTCAGGGACATAAGGAGTGGATTAATGAAGTCAACTTTTTGGGAATAGTCAACCACCCAAATCTTGTAAAATTAGTTGGATATTGTGCAGAAGACGACGAAAGAGGGATTCAACGTCTGTTAGTTTATGAGCTTATGAGTAATAAAAGTTTAGAAGATCATTTATTGGCTCGCGGAAAATCTCCTCTTTCTTGGATTACACGTTTACGGATTGTTGAAGGTGCAGCTCGTGGTTTGGCTTATTTACATGAAGAAATGGATTTTCAAGTACGTTATCGTGTTTAATTCCGGAAATCTATTTAATTATAATTTTAGTGTTTTGGTAATAAATTTCTTGATCTATATATTATATAATAAGAGTAAATTACACGGATGGTCCTTTAAGTTTATAGCAAATTTCACCAATGGTCCTTTAGTTTCAAAAATTACACCGATGGTCCTTAATTCTGAATGGTTTTTCACCGATGGTCCTTTACACTAACTGACGTTGATTTATTCTGTTAACTCACCCCATGTGCAATGCACGTGACTCGTGAGGGTAAAAAAGTCATTTTTAATTTCTTCTCATTCTTAAATTATTTTTTTTAATCTTAAATTAAAGTTTTTAGTTTAACAACAAAAAGAAAAGAAATTAAAAATGACTTTTCTACCCTCATGTGCATTGCACATGGGGTAAGTTAACATAAGAAATTAACTTCAGTTAGTGTAAATGACAATTAGTGAAAAACCTTTCAGAATAAGGATCATCAGTGTAATTTTTGAAACTAAACGACCATTGGTGAAAGTTGCTACAAACTTAAAGGACCATCCGTGTAATATACTCATATAATAATGATATGATTTCAATAAAATGCAGTTAATCTTTCGAGATTTTAAAAGTTCAAACATTCTTCTAGATGAAGACTTTAATCCCAAGCTCTCGGATTTTGGACTTGCAAGGGAGGGTCCCACTGCTGGTTTGAGCCATGTTTCAACAGTCGTAAGCTCACCTTTCTTCACACACACATTAACTAACTAACTAACAGACTATCCTAACGATTTTTTGTTTTTTTGAAAGGTTGTTGGTACAGTTGGTTATGCAGCACCAGAATACGTTCACACGGGTAGACTAACAGCCAAAAGTGACGTTTGGAGTTTTGGGGTGGTACTATATGAGCTTATCACGGGTAGGCGAGCGGTGGAATGCAACTTACCCAAACCCGAACAAAAACTATTGGAATGGGTGAAACCGTATATCTCAGATTCAAAAAAGTTCCACCTCATAATCGACCCACGCCTTGAAGGAGACTACTCACTCAAATCAGCCCATAAGCTTGCATCTTTAGCTAACAAATGTTTGACTAAAAACCCGAAATCGCGGCCCAAAATGAGTGAGGTGGTTGAGATGTTAGGGAACATCATTGATGATATGTTGCCACCTCAAGAGGAACCCAAAACCCAAGCCCAAATTGTGGTAGATGGGCCTGAAGAAGGCCCGGCCCAAATGAATTTAGGGGAAGATGACGGCTACGGTATGAGGCGGGTTTTTGAATTTAAAGAATTAGTTAGTTTGCGGAACCGATCGTGTGGGAGATTAGATTGGAAGTATTGGACACACGGGAACCAATGGAGGTGATTTGTACACCATCATATTTAACCATACACCACTAAATTAATGTTTTTTTTTACCATTTTACTCTTTACTAGTTTATATTGTCTATATTTTGGGTAAAATGGTCAAAACTACTAACTTAGTGGTGTATGGCTATGGCTAAAAATGGTGGTGTACAAGTCACTGAATGTTCGTGTACTCTAATCCCGTTTGTTTAGTGTGTACCCTAATCCCATTTGTTTATTTTATTTGAAACGGGCTCAAATAATTAATAAAATTGCGATGGGCGAGTTCATGTGGGTTGTAATTTGTGTTCGATTTTGAATGGAAATAAGCCTCTACACTTCAATATTGTACATCTCTATATTAGAATATCCAAATATGTACTAGAAATCTATTTGTGTTTGCATCATTGCATGACATAAACATCCAGAAACATTCTTCACTGAATTAACCCAACATTATTTAGTATCAAAACCAATAAAGTTGTACGATTATTAAAATGTTCAGTAGAATTGTATAATTATGAAATGGGCCATAATTAGTTGTAATTTAGAATAAAGGTTCAAAAAGAGAGAACACAAAGTCATAAACTGATAAGCTTCAAAAGCTTAATTTGACCCGTATCAATAACCAAAAGGCATATCTGCATTACAAGTGCCACCAAGTCAACATTCAAACGTTTCACAACCTACCTGCACCCACAAAACCCTTTTATTTCACCTTTTCAACAGTTTTATCCACATCTCATTTTTAAATTATAAATTCTTCAAATTAAATAATAATTTAAAGCATGTAATTTATAGATTTTGAGAACGGCCCTTAAGAATGAAATTAATGATCAAGATACTTATACTTTAACTTGTTTTAAAATTATAATTTTACATGTTTTATATGTATCTATATATTTAGAGTAAATTACATGGATGGTCCTTTAGGTTTATAACTTTAACTTTTTTAAAATTATAATTTTACATGTTTTATATGTATCTATACATTTAGAGTAAATTACATGGATGGTCCTTTAGGTTTATAGTAAATTTCACCAATGGTCATTTAGTTTCAAAAATTGCACCGATGGTCCTTATTTTTTAAAGGTTTTTCACCGATGGTCCTTTACGAAAATGTCCGTCTATATTTCAAGTTAACTAACATCACATGTGATGCACTTGAGGGTATTTTGGTCAATCTATCTTTCCCCTTCTCATTTAAATTACACGGATGGTCCCTTAGGTTTATAGCAAATTTCACCAATGATCCTTATTTCTGAAAGGTCTTCATTGATGGTCCTTTATGAAAACGACCGCTTATTTTTCACGTTCAGTGACATCACGCGTCAATCACGTGGGAGTATTTTACTCCCCATTTAACAACCTTTCTCCCTCATTTCGTTTCGTTTAGCCGATTGTTGAAGAGATGTGTTAACGTACATCACACGTGATGTCACTTGACGTGAAAAATAAACGGTCATTTTCGTAAAGGACCATCGGTGAAAAACCTTTCAGAAATAAGGACCGTATTTTTTGAAACTAAAGGCCCATTGGTGAAATTTGCTATAAACCTAAAGGACCATCCGTATAATTTAAATGCGAAGGGGAAAGACAAATTGACTAAAATACCCCCAAGTGCATCAAATGTGATGTTAGTTAACTTGAAAAATAAACGGCCGTTTTCGTAAAGGACCACCGATGAAAAACCTTTCAAAAATAAGGATCATCGGTGTAATTTTTGAAACTAAAGGACCATTAATGAAATTTGCTATAAACTTAAAAGACTATCCATGTAATTTTTGTCACTCATTTTTATTTTATTTATTTATTTATTTTATTTATTTATTTATTTTATTTATGTATCTATACTCAACCACATATATAAAAAGAAAACAATATTCCCACATGACAGCTTTGTATCACAACAAACTTTCATTAAATACAAACTCAACTACCAATATGTTTGTTCTTTCTCAATTAAGAAAGGACAACTCAAAACAACTATACAATCATTTGGCCAAAATTAATGCCAATCTAGACATATACCACCATTATTGTTTTTATCCTTGATACTTTAACTCGCTAACTATAAATAGCCGAAGCCGAAGGCCTCGGGTAGGCGGTGGGACGACCGGTGCTAGCGGCACCACCATCACGAGCCACCAATTTCCTCCCTTGTGCCTCGTTGGCGGAATGTCTCCTTAACCGTGTCATTCCTTTCGGGTCTTGAAGTAATTCTAGTTCTTTAACCACCTCATCCATTGTGGGTCTGAACCGTGGGTCCATTGACACACACCGTAAGGCTAGGTTAGCCGCCACGTGGGCCCCATCTAAGGTGTACTGGCCTTCAATACGGTTGTCTAGAACACGAAAGAGTTTTCGTTTGTGAGGAAGGTAGGGTTTGGCCCACTCTACTAAACTTTGTTCACCGGTTGGTCGGTTTTTGTCTACGGCTCTTCGGCCTGACAACATTTCAAGAAGGACCACACCGAAACTATACACGTCACTTTTGGTTGTCAAATGACCTACAAGGACCGAATGTACAAAAATGTATAAGCATAAACATTTAAAAAAAAAAGAAGATAAGTGTTTCTTTTTCCATATTTGAAAGTATGGTAGTTGCCGACTACTTGGTACTACATTTAGTCAACTATAGGGTTCCTTTTTCCACAGTGAAAGTAAAAGTGGTTGACTTGAGATAACATGTCAAGTCCCATGATTTTAAAAGATGCTTTGGACCAGCCATAGTGTTTCCTTTTTTTGTTACATTTTTGAAATTATCATGGTTGTCATTTATCAACACTACACAATGGGTCAAAAATCAAAACACATACTAATGTTTTTAGTTTGATAAAATTGTAAAATAATATGTGGTCGTACCGGTGGCTAAGTATTCAGGGGCCGCATAGCCATATGTCCCCATGACCCTAGTCGAAACATGGCTTTTATCACCCGTTGGACCATCTTTGGCTAGCCCAAAATCCGAGAGTTTTGCATTATAATCCTGTTTGAAACAAAAAACTAATCATTCTCTAGACTAAACCAATAACATACAAAATCTGTAATAATGTAATTATTAAATTCACAAGTCTTGATGTCACATACCGAATCAAGCAAAACATTTGAAGTCTTGAAATCACGATAAATCACTTTTGTTTCGGCACTATGGAGAAAAGCAAGTCCTTTAGCGGCTCCAAGAGCAACTTTTAATCGAAGACTCCATGAAAGCGGTTGAAAATAAGATCCTCCTATTTGAAAGAAACCCAACAAATCATTAGAAAATGACATCTTTTTGAACATTTGTAATTAAAGAAGTTTAAAACAAAACATAAACTCACTCCTAAACAAGTGATTCTCCAAGCTACCACGTGGCATGAACTCGTAAACCAAAAGCCGATGTTCGTCTTCCAAACAATATCCGATCAAATTTACAAGATTCGGGTGTGAAAATTGGCCTAAATAGTTCACTTCCGCCTACAAAAACCAACACAAATCTTTAATCCCAAAACAATTAAAAAACCCCTCGTTTAAAGATCAATTCTTTTTAACTAATTCGAGTAATTACTAATAATTAGACACTCACCAGCCATTCTCGGTGACCTTGAAAGCTTTCTTGATTGAGTCTTTTGACAGCTATAACGATTCCTGTTCCGGCCTTTGCTGCCACGTAGGATTGCTCATCAATCCAACCTTTATAAACTGACCCGAAACCACCTTCACCCAACACGCTATCGGGTCGGAAATTTCTAGTGGCCATTTTGAGATCGGAATAATTAAAGCTCTTTAGATTTGTTGATTGCAAAATTTCACCTTCACTTCGGGGAGTTGGTGGGACCGATGAAACTTTGCTACCACTTGAATTACAATTATCTTTTCCATCTGTACTCACATTTCTTGAACTTACCCCTGAATTATTATTAATGCAATATGATAGATTAGTAAATTGATTTCGATTTTAGAATATTCTAACTACAAAGTTTTTGTCTTTTTCGCTGATTCTTTAATAGGTTTATCCCGTTGATTCGCATTGGTTTAAAACCTATCAAATTGGGAACAAAATCGGCTTGTTTTTCGAATTTTCTTTAATGGGTATATCAAATTGATTCAGTTACAGCTAAAATTTAACTTAAAAACTGAATCTTGTAATTTACCATTAAAATCAAGATTCCTAAAAGAGGGTCGGAACACAAAATTTGTGTCTTTGTTTATATTTCGTCATTTGGGTTATCAAACTGATTCAATTTCAGCTCAAATCGAACTGAAAACTGAATCTTGAAAATTAGAACAGAAAACAAGATTCCCAAAAAAGATGCAATAATTATGTTAACTTGCATCAGAACAGAACCCATTCACAAAGTTTGTGTGTCTTTTGAACAGAACCCATTCCAGCTAAAAACCCAACATAAAAACTGAATCTTGTATATTAGTACAAAACACAAGATTCCCCAAAAAAAAGTTGCATAGGATCAAAACCCAAATACAAATTTAACGGCTAATAGATCATCATTAAGAAAGAAATTAAAACATGTACCTGTGTGACAGGGGCTTTCAGCTTTGATTCTAGCACTCAAACAAATACCCATCGAAATTATTCTTCTTGAAAGTGGGTCTTTTTATCACTTTAAAGAAACATAAAGCAGATCTGGGTGTGAAAGAAAAGAAACAAACTTAATTTATCCGAGGAAAAAAGAAAAAGGTGAGACAATCTTTCTGCACTTGAACCGACAAGTTTCATCATTAACAAGACGAAAATTCGATTAAAAAGATAGTTTTTTTCATAAAGATTTGTGCTAAACAAGATGAAAGTACACAAACCCACAACAAGGTTCAAGCATCTGTACCTCGTTTTTGAAAGAAAAAAATGACAAAATTGTGTGCCCACTGAGACAAAGGTGGTGGCCGGTGGTTTTTGGGGGGGTTTGATCGGTGGTTAAAGAAATGGGCCAGGTGGCTGGTGTGTATGGGTGGTAGAGATAAGAGAGCATTAATGGCGGATTGCCCCCACTTTGGTATACATATATATAGATATATAGATATATATAGTGTTGTGACTGGTGGGGTAATTGGATTTCCACAGCTGCCATGATTTTAGCCGGTGGGGGTGGCTCATTCACACTCGTTCAAGTTTGGCTCATTTTGCAACACTTTCATTTACTTTTTTTTTTTTTTTTTTAAACGAGTAAGGTAGTGGTTCGAGCCTAGACAGTGACATCAGTCTTCCCTCGAACCTTCCACCTTTTTATCAACGACGGGACTTGAACCCATGACCAATAGATCATGGGCAACACCTTTAAATCATCCTCGGATACCACTAGACTAGAAGCCTTGGATACTTGCATTTACCTACCTACACAACAAACTATTTTATTTTTCATACCATATTATTTGATATTTGATTAATTTTATTTAGAGTAAATTACACGGAAGGTCCTTGTGGTTTGCCACTTATTACACCCACAGTCCCTGAACTTCGTTTATTACACTGGAAGTCCCTGGTGTATGTACTTTGTTACACCGGACGTCCCTCAGCCTAACGGCCGTCTAATTTAACTGTTAAAATGACCATGTGCTTGGCACATGATGGGCAATGTGGTAAATTCACAAATCTTCTTCCTTAGACCATTTTCCTTGTGCAAGAACACTTTTCTCTCACTCTAAATTCACAATCTCGATATGACATATATCCTTTCTCAAACCCTAGATTTACAACCCTTTTAATCACTTCATTTCCACCACCACATGGCTGGCTGTTACAGGGGAGGTGGCGGGCAAATAGTGGTTCAACGTTAATTGATGTTATTATCTATTAGCTGACATCAATTAAAATCTCCTATGAACACAAATTTATTTTCAAATCCCAAATTGACCCACAATCCAGTTTGAAAAGCATAAAGGTATCAAATTTGAGAACAATTTTAATCAAATCTGAATTTTATAATAGGAAAAATTATTTCAATCACCTTAGTACCGCCACCGCCACCGGACGCTCATATGATTTCAAGGATTGTACTTGAGGAGAAAAAACTGATTATGATGAGAAGAAGCTATCGATCAATGGTTGTACAGTTAGGGTTCGAACTTGATGAACCTGGTGAAGAAGATGAAGAGATTATGCATCGATTCGGTGGCAGGTACATACACCATTTTACCCGGCTGATTGTTACCACTGCTGGCGGCAATATCGTTAAAATTAGGGTCCGGTGATTCAGATCTTCGATTTGGGGATCTGCTTACTCTCCTTCCATTGATTCCATTTCCTCTTTCTTTACTACCAGATTTGTTGTTCTCGATCTCTTTCCCTGCTTCTTCTTCTTCACCACATGTTGGGGTTTCACCCTAGGTAGAGAAATGTCGGTGATAGGGCTGGAATTGGGGATGATCTTCCGGTCAATCGATTCTCTAATAAATATATTGTGGATTCGATTTTGGGTATTTGGGGAAGACGATTTTGGGTATTTGGGGAAGACGATTTTGAGTATCTGGGAAGAAGATTTGTGAATTTACCAATTTACCTATCATGTGCCTGGCACATGGTCCTTTTAACGGATAAATTAGACGGCCGTTAGGTTGAGGGACGTCCGGTGTAACAAAATAAATACACCAGGGACTTCCAGTGTAATAAATGAAGTTTAGGGACTGTGGCTGTAATAAGTGGTAAACCACAGGGACCTCCCGTGTAATTTACTCTTTTATTTATTAGGTTTTAGTTGTTAATTGTAAATAGATATCCATAAGGAAATTAGCGTAACTCTCACATAAATTGTTTCATCAAATGGGATTCGAACATTGTATCTCCATATCATTATGTAAGAGATTATCCGCTACTCGTATTACCAATTCAACTAATTTATAAGGGGTTGTGTCTATTTTAAAGTATTTATTATCCTGTGTTTGATAAATATAATGAGCAAGTGTTTGGATCGAAAAATTTGTAGTATTTGAAGTTATAATAATTTTGGGTGCAATAGATACATGAGTTATGTCGAGTATATAAAAGCCTGAAATCACTTTCTAGCTATCTGTTTTGGATTTTAGTTATTTTAAAATGAGTTTTGATAATAACAGCCCTGTCATTAGACATGCATTAAATATTTATATTTTAATATTCAACAAACTCCTGAATTTCAGGAACTACTCCATTATACAATATTTGATACACTTAGTGACAGCCCTAAAAGCTGTCATTATCAAAACTCTTTTAAAATTAATAGATCAGTTCATGTAATTATATGATCGGAAATGCAAAAGTACACTTCATTTTGTCATAGTATTTTGTGAGCCTTTAATTATTCGTATGAGGCTTTCTCAATTGCCAATTGTAAACTTTATTATCATTTTGTTTTAAAAGAATATTTCTATTACAATGAGTTCTTGGTGATCAAGTTTTGAACCGTTCTTGTTACAATTTCGAACCTTCCCTGATTATTCAAAGACTTCGCATGCGATATATGGCACGCGAGTCTCCAAGAAATAGCTGAATCGCTATCTCTGGAACCAAAGTCATACTATCTTGACTTGACTAAAATCCTAATGATTTAAATTCTTATCACCAATCATCACCAGATAGTTAATTGCCAAGTGTAGACATCTTTTAAATATATTGAGAGGATATAGCTTAATTGAAGTAGTCCTTAACTAGATTAACATATCATGGGGGACCTGGTGTTCGGATCCAATCGTAATTTAAACTCCGGTGAAGTGTAATGCAAACTGCATAGGGAGATAGCTTTTTATATTTTTATATTTTATAATCTAATATGTAGGGGTTTTTTCTTATTTACGAATTAGGTGAGAAAATTAAGGTGTGGGTTTTATGTTTTATGTTTTCTTTAATGATGTATAGTTGGTTTATTTGGTACTATGTACTGGTGGTTGTTTTAATATAATGAATTTTAGGGTTGGTCAGGGTGGGTAATGGCAATGCCGAAGCTCACCATGATTAATCCTTTTTTGCTGTTCAAAAAAAAACTAGATTATGCAATATAAAGATTCGGAGACCAGCTTTAATGTATTAAATATGATTTTTTATTTAAATGAAAATTGTATGTTTATTAATGGTACGTAAGCATATTAAAACTCTATATTAATATGGGTTTGGCTAACTCACATGAGATTAGAAGCATTAAATGAATAAAATATTTCATAACAAATCAAAAAATGCATTAAATGAAGTCTAATTTTTACAATTATTAAATGTAATTTTCAATATAAAAGGTAAACGTAACTTCAATCAATGCTTCTAATCTCATGTCCTTAGGGCATGAGTTAGAAAAAGCCTATTAATATTAATATTAATATCATGTGATGTAGTGTGATAATTTGCATGAATCACAGTGAATGATAAAAGGAAAGATGATACCCAAATAATAAAAGCATTAAATGAGCCATTAATATTTCATAGTGACCATCTTCAACACATTAAGCAACCAAGTAGCCATGGATGTAACCCAATTTCAACTCCAAATAACATCAGAAATTGAAATCAGATAAAACCAATGGCATATGGTTCCTTTTTTATTTAACACACAAACATAAAACACAAACACATCTTCTTAATTGTTAATTTCATCTTCAAGCCCTAATTTAACAGTTGCAAGGATTGCATTTGCAGTTGTCACCGCACTTGCATCCATGTCCACCTTCTGCAACAAAGCTGCTTTCACTTCCTTCAGCATACCTACATTAATAAATTATAATAATTGATCAAAATTTTGATATTTATATATAAAAGTTATCTCAATTTTAATACTACGTACATCTGTTTGGGGGCAACTCCGTCAACGATCACCACCGTGGCGGCCGATTTCTCGACATCAGGGTACATTCCGCACCTGAAAACACAAATTGAAATACAAATTCGACGAAATCGTGATGAAATTGCAGATATTAGTGATCGGGA
Source organism: Calendula officinalis (assembly GCA_963853835.1). Classification (NCBI taxonomy): domain Eukaryota; kingdom Viridiplantae; phylum Streptophyta; class Magnoliopsida; order Asterales; family Asteraceae; genus Calendula; species Calendula officinalis. Next base: position 98,695,823 of record OY970820.1, read on the forward strand.
AACAGTTATGTGAGAACGATCGATGATGATTTTGAGAAAATTGGAAGGAGATTTACCCGTTGCAGCCACTGCCGCATTTGCAGCCTGATCCACAACCGCACTTTCCACTGCAGCAAGACATGACTGAGAGATTTAGAGAGCGAATTTAAGGGTTTTACGAGTGAGTTTTTGATTGAATTCACTGAAGCTTGATGGTTTCATTTGGGGGATTGTAGGGGTACTATATATAGAAAGTTTGGAGGAAGATCTGCCGTACACGTGGATAAATCTAAGGGCGTCTACGTAGATATAGAGTTGTTCCGCCTGTCACTATCATGCAAGGGATTAGAATATCAGATTATCAACTTATGTGAATAGTAGAGTTCTATTAAATCTTTCCACTAATTATTTATTTATTTAATTAATATATATATATTAATATTAAATAATAAGATTATTTAGATTATAAAAATAATTAATAAATTTTACATATCAATTAGTTTAGGAGTAAAATAAAAATATCTAATAATAATCGACACAATTTTTCATAAACAAATTAAAGAATTCTCAAAATAAACAATAAAGAAATGGCGGTGTCAATTACGGAGTATATCTTTAAACTGACGAAGAAGTTGACGATTACACATTTCGAATAATTTTAAATTTGATAGTAATCTTGACAAGAACGTATTTTGGTCACAACAAATTTCCCATATAGTTTTTGTTATCAAACATGTAAACAAAAGTTAAAAAATAAAACTTACAAATCAAATTTTAAGGAACAATGTACAAGCTCATATGCATAAAGTACAAATGTGTCAATTTGGTTGATTGGCATCTGCCTTGTTGTCACATTTGCTATCACCAAGGGTGGGGTGATGAGCGTTATTCTCTTCTGAGAACAAAAGAATGGTCGTAGAGGCTCGACCGTACTTTTTAGGACAAAGATTCATCTTTTTTCTTCTTTCTTTTTATCCAACTTGATTTTAAACCTTTAAATTTTATTCCATGTTGATAATGAAATTACAGAATACAAATTTTATCTTAAAAACAACTTTAATTAATTCTAAATCATCACAAAATGTTATCGGATATCTAAACGATACTTAATCACACAATCACATTATAAAATATAGAGAAATGATATTTAGTCCTATCATTTAGACCTACTCATAGGCATATCCACTTGATAGGATGATATGTGTATTCCACTAATTTTCTCTGATAATATTATCTCTTGATTTTGACACGTGTCTTCGTCTAATAAGTTGGCTTATGAGTAGATCTAAATGGTAAGCCTGAATACCATTACTCTAAAATATAAATCATAATTATCTTTTTAATGCTATTTTATTGTTAATTACTCCCTCCGTCCCACTTTAATTGTCCACTACAAAAAAGCACACAGTTTAAGAAAAGTGCATTAATTATATAATGTCACCAATTAAATTTTCTCTTTCCCACTTAAATGTTTTTTGATTGGTTGAAATTTAGGAAATGACACTCTTTGTGAGACAAACTAAAATAATATACTGGACATTTAAAATAGGACGGAGGGAATAATAAATAATTAAACTTACGAAGGATTTTTATTCTAAGTATATTTAAAAAGTAGTCAAATCGGCAAAGTCAAGGAAAAAGTGAAATTTTTTTGTAATAAGAGTTTCTTTGTGATTGACTTTCTTTCATTACTACATCGAATGACTTCCCTTTATTCCTTTGTATAAATTAGAGTCCCTCCTTTACTATAAAAATCTTACCATCTTTTTAAGTGATAGTTAGTGATAGGATCATTAATATTACTTTTGATTAAAATATAAGATTAGTTTGGAGAAAGAAATATAGTTAATAGGTATTAGTTGTGTGATCTTTAATAATCATAGATTTTTATTGTGTGGAGCCCATCAAATGTGAGAAATGAGAAGTTTCTTTTGTAACAAAAATTTAGAGGCAAATAAGAAGTTTTATGTAAAACGGAGGGAGTACTTCGTAACTATTTCATCCCAAACTAATTATCTACTAAATAAAAAATTCTCAATAATAAGAAACACAATTATTGCATTACCTATCAATAAAACTTTATACTTATCCATTTAAAAATGAAACAATAGATTGTCATGTTGTAAAATGACAATTATTTTATAAACACGTACTTTGGAACATATGTAATACATCTTTTTTTATTGAACAAGCAAAATATTCGCCGCGCTTAGCTACGGTATTTTGAAATCTTAATTTTTATTTATCTAATTATAAAACTTATCTAAAATAAACTATAATATTAACTAAAATAAAAAAATATTGGATATTTTGAATCGTAGTAAAGCATGGGTGGACATTTAGACCAAAAAAACTGAACCGAACCAAGTATTGAACATCCGACCTATAGGGTAGAGAAAGGAGATTACCATTTGGGCTCTGCTTATTCTCATATTCAAGATTACAAATACATATAGAGATAAGTATAGGCATAATTATCAAATCAACCCTATTTTAAGGGTAGTTTTTGAAAACTTTTATAGCCCCATGGCCCATTCTTTTGAGAGTAGCTAGACGTGGCATATATTTCAAAATTTGAAACATTTTCTTTTTCTTTAATTAATTAATTTTTTTCAACCAATGGTGATCAAGTGAATAGTACATTTTGTATCACATTTGTATTATATAGAGAACTAGCTTCATAACCCGCCCGATGGGCGGGTATGCTTCAAAATTTAGTATGTAGAAAAATACCAACAAAGATTAATAATTTTAAAAATGACGTAATAATGTTGTAGCTGTAATGATGAATTGGTAGAAAAATCGATACATGAACAAATGTTACATAAAATTTACAAACGAAATAAGACTTCTTTGTATCAACCAAAAGTTTTACAGACAAAATTTTGTATCAAATTAATCACAATAATGGTTTGGCCAATTAGGGTTACACGTGAAGGTTATGAATAAATCAGGATAACCGTAAAATTTACAAATCGTCATGGCGTCTAAATAGTTCTGCATCATATACCTTGGACTTCCGGTAAATGACGACGGTAGCACGTAAGCCCTGTTAAGAATCGCCTACCACCGAGTATCATGGAGAACTGATTTCTCCTGTCTTGCAATCTGTAAGCGAACCACTCCCTCATTGATACTTCTTACCATTTGAGATTATTACCCGATAGGCCAACTCCACCTAAAAAAATCATAAAAATCCCATAAATTCTCCAAAATTCTGAAATAATAGTTCCAATCAGCTCCAGAATTTTCAAGATAATCTGCCCATTGGAACCGAATCTGCCCTTCTACTGCCTTTTTAAACCGAAAATATGCACCAAACAGCAACAACAGCAGAAAAAAATCGGAAAAATCCCAGAAACTCCAGAAAAATGGGAATTTATGCAAATAAGGCCATAAAAAAATTCAGCTTCAAAAATCCACCCCAACTGTCTAAAATTGACCAAACAGTCCGGAAAAAACCCATTCGGCCCGTTTTCAAGAAAAAATTCAGAAAAATCCCAAAAAAATCTGAAAAATGGGAAATCATAATCCTAAGTTTTCCAAAAAAAAATCGGCTTAATCCAAGCAACCAAAACTGCCAAAAACTGTAAAAACAGTCCATTTTGACCCAATATTTTCCAAGTAAATTAGGGATAGTCTTGAAGTGGTCAATAGCATCCAGAAAAAATCGCAATAAATCTCATAAAATGCGTGAAAATATAAACCACTGTTCCAACACTGTATAAAACTTTGCAGGCTGATCAGACCACCAGAAATACCAAAAATACCCCTCTGATAGTGAAAAATTTGACCGAAATAATTCAAAAAAATCCCAAAGAATTCTGAAAAATGGGAATTCATAATCCCAGGCGTTCCACAAAATTTCAACCTGATCAGAATAACCAAACAACTGCAGGTCCCGAAAACAGTCCGTTTTGACCCGAAAAACTTGAAGAAATTCCAAAAAATTCTAGTAAATATCAATAAATTCCAGAAAAAATCCAGAAAATTCCTAAAAATAAGGAAAATAAAATTAATCCCAAAAATATCCAAATTTCTGCATTTACCATGGATATTGAGGAAGCTTCAAAGTGCCAAGTTGTTAAACCTCAATCAAATTAGGGGCCATATATAGGAGAAGATTGGTGAGGTAAAATGTGTATACAAAGGTGCAGCAAGCCCATAATGATGAAACTCTGGAGGACTAAGTTCCCCACTACAGAAATAAACAGCCTGAAATACAAAAAAAAAAACACTAAAATAATATATAAATTCTAAAATAATATATTGTCATGAATTCCCGGTTTTTCTATATTAAATCTTGGATTTTTTCCAGGTTCATCAATATCTTCAGGCCACATTGAAGATAAAACTTCAACTTCCATATCTTCAACATATTTTTAAATTGCAGGCTGTTTGGATAATTTTTTTAAAGTTTCATAACCCGCCCGATGGGAGGGCTAGCTTCAAATAATAAAATATATAACCGCATTGCAAAATAAGTATTTTTCAAACCAACAATTCAATTGCATTTTGTTACATGATTTACATTGCTTGTATCAAATGTAAATCTGCACGTTCCTAATTATTATTGAAGATATGGATATTGAATGCTTTAATGTTAATGCATATTATGAACACTAGAGGGTGGATTAACATTACATGATTGAAGATTTCGTATTACCGACCAAATACTTTAATCTTAAAGTGTTTCACGATTTGAAAGTGATCCAAGCAAAACGAAATCACAAACAGTTTCTAACCATGACCGGTATTAATTCATTGAGGCATTTCATCAAACACATTATGTGTATCCTTAACACATTTTGAACTTGGACATGAGTTGTATAAGGGTCATAGTTAGATACACATTGCTTAAATTCATTAACATTTCCACATTAACCTAAAAAACGATTGCATATTCTAAGAATAATGAAAGTAATCGTAACATAATGAGATAGACATTAGCAAATAAAATTCAAATAGGAATGTGAAAAAATTGCAACTTTGTTTTTCTTGTTGTACGTGAATACGTTTGAACAAAATAGGCATCACTCAATCTCAGTAGGAACTTGCTCAGATTGTCTGTAGACAAGTGATGCAGCCAAAAAGTGGCAATTGTTTCCTGTAAAGAACTAAAAAAATTGCAAAAAACTACCAGAATTAAGTCAATAGTATCATATTCATCGTGGTTAAATAACATTTTTTGTAGAAACAAACGAATAGAAACCATTTGTTAACAGCATTTTATGACATATCATTGTGGTTAAGTCTACGTTACACATAGCATTTTCATGTTGAAATAAAGCATGAAAAAGCTTTTACCAAATCTTGAATGCTGCTAACTATCGGATTATGAACTTCTTCACAGCTTTGCTGCAACAAAATATTATAATTTGGCCCGATATAATTTCAATTTTGCACCATAATTACATGCCGTTTTTACACACCATGATTGGGTATAACGTAGAGTAGTTCGGCAATTACTGAAATTATATAATTTTTAAAATTTAATTTGACAAACATGGTAAATAACAAAATATATTTCGGTCCAACCAAAACCGACCGACACACACCAAAGAATGGGATCAATATATACGCTACCTTTTCAAGATATGCCTTAATCCGGCCAATGTAATCCAAATCGTCCACACACAAACTAAGAGCTTGTGAATCAGCACATAGACATTCAAACGGAAGGGGGGCGGGGTTTATGGCAGCATCATCCATCATGAATCTTGCTGTGCATTTTGTATAAGAAGCCTGCACAAATTTATTATAATCTTTTTACACAAGTGCTAAAATGAAAATTTATTGCACAAATTGGATGCATGAAGGCATTCGGTTCATGAAACCAAAGTCCATCTGCGGGCGTTGATGTTCAAAATATCATAAAACCAAGCAAAATATTGCATATTTTAAACCAAGCTTAATCTGGTATTTTGTAGATTTTAGGGTGTAAAAATATGCCGAGTGCTGCAATTCAAAACCCTGCATATATGTCGAATCTTTTAACCGACATCATCATCCTCACAAGGATCAAGCACACTTTTAACCTGCAATGATAAAAGCTTTTAAATTAATTAATGATTTTGCATTAAAATAACGATTCTATTAATATTAATAAAACAACACATTAATCAAAACTCAGGTCACTTTTTTACTAGGAAAAAAAATCAAAAGAACTCACTTGAAATCCTCTTTCGTGAGGCTTAATTCGAAAATTATCAGCATGACGGTTGAATAATGCGACAGTATAAAGAGCACACTCATTGTCCTCGTGTAGCTTCGTAGATGATCTAGGGACATAAAACAATTAATTAATTTAACAAAAATATTATAATATACAGAAATTTATAATGACCGGCGATGGAAAATAAGGAGGGACTATCCGGGTTCGAACATGATAGGTTTACATGACCGGCGACGGAAATAAGCAGATTAATAAATGGAATTAAATAACTAACATTTTCTGATTAACACATGCTGCAGCTGTCAATTACAACTTCATATGAATCCCAATTCAATTCTAACAAACAGCCAATGCTACGATCCCCTATGCAAATCAATAGTATTGTAACTTTGAATTAGTTACAATATCTAATCATTTATAAGAAAAAAAACGTAAATTATAATCAATCACAAATTTTTACATGTGAAATGGATAAAACAAAATCTAAAAACAAAATTTTTTAATTTTGTAGAAGGGGATTGAATAAGAACCCGTATACCACCAATTTTCAGTTATGTATAAAATCAAGAAGACACCGATTCAGAAACCCTAAATCAGAAACTGCACAGGAAGCATGGTGCAAAATGCGGAGAAACATCATTAAATCAAAACTATGGGAACAATTAGGATACTAAACTATAAATTGAAGGTTACATACCTTGTGAATGCCATGAAAATCAGACGAAAATCGATGATACAGCCCAGCTTTTTCACCGGCTGATGCGTTGAATCATCGTCGTCGTTGTTGTGACCATGGGTGTCGCCGGTGATGTAACATAGAAAATCCGTTAATTGTTTTTAATGTTAAGAATCAATCTCTAAAAAACGTTTGCTTTGTGGTAGAAGACGCAAGATATACTCGCCTGATTTTTCGGAAAATATTAACTGCTTCATATATCATATACTAGCTTCATAACCCGCCCGAATGGGCGGGTATGCTTCAAAATTTATTATGTGAGAAAATACCAATACATATTAATACTGTTAAAAATGACATAATAATGATGTAGCCGTAATGATGATTTGGTCTCAATTCGATACATGAAGAAATGTTACATAAAATTTACAAACGAAATAAGACTTCTTTGTAAACGACATTTGCTGTTGAATTAGTGTAATTCCCATCCGTGTCACAACAAATGACCTTCAATCCGTTCTTGTTCTTAACTCGTGATACAGCCACATAAAGCTGGCCATGTGAGAATACCGGTTTTTGCAGAAACAAACCAACCTGAGACAACGTCTGGCCTTGACTTTTATTACTGGTCATAGTAAAGCATACCTGAACAGGAAACTGCCTCCGATTCAATTTGAAAGGCATCTTGTTGTCGGAAGGGCTAATGACCATTCGAGGGATAGCGCAAATTGTACCCATCTTTCCGCCAAATATGATTTTACCCTCGATTATATTTACCCCCATTCGTAATATCTGAAGCCTCGTTCCGTTGCACAATCCAGCTTTCTGATCAATATTCCGCATACACATTACCGGAGCACCGATCTTTAACTTCAAAATATGTTGCGGGACACCTGACATTTTTATACTGTTAAGAAAGTCAGTGGTGTAAAGATCAAGGTTAAACATAGTATCATCTTCATCTGCAGCGGAAACCGAGTCTGATGACTCGTACGTCTTTTCTTCTCCGAGAATTAAAGAAAGCACACGTTCGTTTATGAGGTCAGCCATTTCGTGCGTGGGAGCAAGAATGGCTCTAAATTGAAAAAAGTTGCGTTGCCATAGATTATCCAGCAAATGAGGGTATGTTTCTCGAATAATGGCCCCAACGTTGTCATCAGAAGCTGGAATCAGCATGTTGTCCGGGAACTCTACTGACGAATCACCATCATTATCACCACCTGTGTTTAGATAATTAGAAAAAATGTTGATATCATTAAAAAATATAGGAGAACGGTTTTTAGAAAATAAGAAATAAATTAAATACACACCTATAGTGCTGTTGCCAATATCGAGTATCCAATCTGCAAATTCCTTAATTTCCTTTCTTTCAACCTCAGATGCTCCCGAACCCAGCCTCATGTTTACTGTTAAATTCAATACAATGCAGTGGTCCCAAAGATATGACGCATTGATAGTCGCATGAACCACATCTTGCCTACAGCCGTTTGGAATAACAGGAAGAATCTGCTGAAAATCACCACCAAACAAAACAACTTTTCCACCAAATACAGCTTTTGACGGTGTCGAAGGGTCCTGCCTGCATATGTCTCTCAGGGTTCTATCAAACGCCTCGAAACAATATCTGTTAATCATTGGTGCCTCATCCCAGATAATTAGCTTTGCTTTTCGTATCAACTCAGCAAGGTCACCGTCAGCTGATATGTGGCACAACGAATCTTCCACCACATATATAGGAATTGCAAACCTGGAAAGAGCACAAAATTAGCAATTTATATCAAAAGTAAAAAAATTAAATATTATAATGTTGTGTTCGAGTATAATAAGTACGTGCAAACCTGGAATGAGCCGTCCTACCACCGTCCAACAAAAGGGCCGCAATACCACTTGATGCAACATTCAAAACTATTGACCCTTGGGAACGTAATGCAGCAGACATAGTTTTGTACATGTAAGTCTTCCCAGTACCACCGTAACCATATACGAAGAACATTCCACCCTTTTCATTATTAACGGCGTCCATGACTGTTCTGTATATACGTTTTTGCTCTGATGTAAGGCTTGCATAAAGAGTTTGATGCTGATCGCGGAGTTCATCTCTGTTGTACGATTCCTCGTCATATATTAACCGGTTGTAATTATCCATCGTGTACATTTCATCCGGATATGGCATGTTTGAAAAAGACTTCAAACTCTTGTTATTATAAAGGAGCATGTGTTCAATATACGTAAGACATATATTCATCCTTTGTGTGTCAGAAAGCTGTAAATCTGCAAACGTTATAAGATAAATTAATGTTCAGAATTAATAAATTATGAACCCAAAAAGTAGCGATTAAACTGAATGAGATGTTTTTTCAATATTACATGGATCGTTACGCTTCCTGCGTTCAACGTTTAACACATCCTCTGCCAAAACATGCCAAGTTTTTTCCCAGACAAACTCGGGACGAGACATACTATCAGTCATGAGGAGCATGACAAAAAAAGAACGCAGATAATCACCCATTCCCCAAAAACTTGCTTCCAACAACCCATCAATGTATTCCTTGTCGTCCTGTAGGAGCCCACGGGCAAAACACGCATCCCTATATGACGGATAAATAACACCGCGCCATTCCTTGAGATCATCCCAGCTTCTCAGACCTTCCACCTTGTTTAGTAGTACACGTAAATAATAAAGTTCACCCCATGAGGGCGGGACATGATTTATACGGCTAAGTGTATTTCCTCTTTGTGTTTTGTTCCAAATGTGTTGCTGCTGATTCCAAACAGGAGTTTACGGGCGTCTAGATCTCTCTCGTTTAGTTCCATCCATGCTATAAACTTGGTTTCATTTACAGATGACTTATCTAACGCGTAATCAATACTCTCCCTTGCATCAAAGATTACAGGCTGTTCATTCTCTAAATGGAAAGGCAACCGTTCGACTGACGGTGTCCTTTTATGAATATCAAACTGAAATATACGCCATGTTGCCTCACACGCTGAAAGATACCTACAATCATAATAATCTTTTATTTCGTCAATCTCTTCGCCCTCCACAGCAACAGTAACCCTGTCTGGCCCTTTGTTGACATACTTAAACAGATATTTTATGGAACCAATTTGGTTGCACCATTCTACGTTTATATGAGACTGGTATTTCCTCAGTAAACCTAGATTGTATGGCACGACATAACCATTGTGAAAATCTATTCCACTTTTCCTTACAGTATTTCCGTCATTTCTCCTCTTATAGATTGTGTATCCATTGTCATCGATGACAGTTGTCTCGTTAAATTGTTTTGGAAATTTTTTTGTACATTTGAAATTGTCAGTGCAAAGGCATCTTGGATTTTCAGCACCGCACGGGCCATGCATCATCTGATCGGTCACTATCTGGTATAATTCCGGATCCTGTTCCTTGTCTGGTATCTCTGCTGATATAAATTCATCTATTTTTGATGCAGCAGTTATCTTGTCTTGTGCCTCAAGCCAAAATAATATGTGGCAATGTGGAAGACCCCTCTTTTGGAACTCAATGGTGTAAACAACTGCGATTTAGAAAGAAAAAAAAATTAAATCATATATATTTATGTTTATAGGTTTAAATATAAACTGTAAGTGTATGTGTTGGATTTTTACCTCCTTTTACGTGGCCAAAAGTATGATTTTCCTTGAAATCTTTTAGGAGACAGTCTAGCTTGATTTTAAACACTCTAGATATAATATCCGGACGATCTTCAGATTTCAAACCTTTCTTGGCCATTTCACGGGCAATCTCAGGCCAATTAGGGTTACACGTGAAGGTTATGAATAAATCAGGATAACCGTAAAACTTACATATCGTCATGGCGTCTAAATAGTTCTGCATCATATACCGTGGACTCCCCGTAAATGACGACGGTAGCACGTACTTCTTACCACGTAAAACATTACCATTATCTTGATTTTGCGCCAATATGGACAATTTCGCATACGTCTCAGTTCTTAAATCTTTTTGCTGCGTTTTAATGTATCTCATCCTCTCAGCCTCAACCATTGTCAATGCGTCGGTACAAAATTGCTGTAACAATCGCCTGCCACTGAGTATCATGGAGAACTGATTTCTCCTGTCTTGCAATCGGTAAGCGAACCACTCCCTCATTGACACTCGCGTGCCTTTATTTTTTTCATTAAAGTCAGTAACGCCTTGGTGGTAGACATCAGTACGGTACCCATCTTCTGCATAGGGGAAAAACAAAGGGTAATGCAATGCTAGGTATAGTACGTGCAGCTCGCTGATTTTTTTAAGTTTTCCGTTTTGCCTGTGGACGACAATATCCCTAGGATTTGCTGTATCTTCAAAATCTCCAACAATCAAAGCTGCAACTTCGGATGAAGTTGGTAGATTGTAGTTCCTACCGTCTCGTGACCTGCTACCAATAAGTCTGAGCTTAATATTACTGTCATTTGAAGACCTGATCGATCGGGCAGCCATCCGAAACTTCTCTACCAATGGATTGATTGAATCAAGCATGTCTCGAATCTGGGTGGTAAGTTCAACATCTATCTCATTATTATATGTCGATGTGCATCTGCGGTTGCTGTAAGAAATATTATTTGCAAGTGAACGAAAATGTAAACATTATATGTGAAAATGCACCAACATCGTAAGTAATTGAGATTTTTTACCTAACAGCTTGTATCCGGTTCTGGATCTCGTTTTCAGTGTCATATATATAAAGTTGACAGAATTTAGGACGGTTCCCCGGTTCGGGCATCAAATCTCCCAATCGATGTGGATTTTCCCCATTTATCCTGAAGCAGTAAGGGCCACGTCCATTGTTAACGGACTCGTCTTGCTTAGAACCCATACAAGTGAAAGCGAACATCATGTTATATCGACGTATATTGCTCAAAAAAGAATCGCTCTTTGGATGTTGTTTGGTAATAAGATCTTTCAACAATTTCGGTGGTTCAATCATGTCAACAGGCAGCTTAACCTTACCCCTCATGCAACATATTGAATATGAGTGGGGGTTTATAGCGGTACGTCCTCGGTCTTTCTCATCTTTCCAAACCATAGCACCACAAGACGCGCATTCGAACTCAGGATCTCCATGATCAAGGTATTCTACAAAATTAAATTTAAAAATATAACTCCTTATAAAAAAAATAATATATAAATATAAAGATTAACGGACTTTTTGAATTTAAAATTTTCGTACCGTCTGAAATTCCAACAAATGCATGTGGTGGTAGCTCAGGTTGATTTTCCTGTTGAGGGGTGGTGAAGTTTAAACCACGTGATATTCTCGGACGCACCGTTTTTCCTTTTTTGTTAGTCTTTTTTAACTTTGCATTTGAAGAATCTCCTATTATACATCAAAACGGACAAAGAATAATAATAAGTACATAGACCATAAACATATATTCCAAATGTAGAGGCTTTACGTGTCATTTGATAATAGAAATATTCAAACCTTTTTCACATAAATTAAAATTAATGGGTGTATTGATGTTGAACCTTGAAGTCTTTTTGGTGAACACTGCACTTACTGAGTAAAATATGAGGTTTATTAAATATCCATATAAAAGTATGAAAAAATTACAAAAAAAATCAAACTACCGTTTGTTTTGATTTCACTATTTGATGTAACGGGGTATGAGGAGGGTTGTGCTGTAGTTGTAGAAGTTGCAATCGGAGAAAATTGTGTTTTGGTCGAATGTGGTGTTGTGAATATTCCATTTATAGGAGGGGTATTTCGATAAAACATACTTAACGGTGGACCTACGTCAATAGACAGTAAGTAATTAATAAATAAGCATAATATGAAAGACAATAAAATGTGTATGCACAAAATAACATACTCCCTCCGTCCCTAAATAAAGTTCCCATTTGTCTTGGACACAATATTTAAGGAAAAAGTTAGTGGTGGGGTTGTTGGTATTAAATTTGATTAAAATATAAAGTTGGTTTGGAGAGAGAAAGATAGTAAGTGGATAGTTAGTAGTGGGGTCCATGATAATTATATTATTTTATTAAATTGACCCATCAACTTGTGAAATGGGAACTTTATTTAGGGACAAAAATTCAAGGTGAAATGAGAACTTTATTTAGGGACGGAGGGAGTACTATTTATTAATAGTATGTTTTTATGATCTACTTACATGAAAATTGTAACACCTCAAATTTTAATACAAAACATTTGCCCAAAATAAATCATTTTTCATAAATAGAAGAACTATTCCAAAATATGGATTTACAAAAACCTTTGGTATGAAAATCAGAGTATAAAGTTTGGTGTTACAAAATAGATCAAAACCAAAGCTAAGCATAAATCCAATCTAAAGTTCTTCTACTCTAGGCCCCGCATCTCTATCCATGCGTACCTAAACCTTCGATCCCGAACCTGAGTACATAGCAAAACAAACAAGGAGTACGTGAGACAAAATGTCTCGTGAGCTACATGGGTTTAGACCCGATAATAAATATAATCGTATGACATATAAACAACATATAAGTAAGTCATCCATCTAACTAGTCACCCTATTGTGACTCTAACACTTTGCTTTCCTAGCAATCATATCTAGTTGTCGGGACATCCCCAACCAACTAGAACCACATTAACTCATTAACCGGGGATCCCCCGCATTAACAAGCTTCAAGGTAAAGGCAAGAGGGAATCGCCCAATCTACCTATACCTGCCTTTCTCGCCGGACTACTTCCAGTTAGCAAGACTACTATCATGGAATGGGCCGATGGGGATCCGCCCAAATGCTCCCCATTCCATACCTCATGACCGGGGATCCCCGCGTCATCACATCATCTCAACCTTACTATAACTCGACGGTTATATCAATCAAAGCCTTTGGCTATCACATCAATCATCAACAAGTTAGTTACCTATATTCAACAATATGCAACTAACTATATTTGCTAAATTCTACACAATTATCAAATAGACTCGACATATCTAATAACAAGTATTTTCATAGCTATGCACTCAATAAAGTCCACACGTACTCACCTTAGCAATCTAGTGCTCCAATCGTATTCTTTCCGCCGGTTTCCTCGTTCCAACAATTCGGTCAAACTCCAAGACTTCACCGGAAGCCTAATTCAACAATCATACAATGTTCAACATCTCATACTACCAATAATGTATCCATTAATCACTAGATACCATCAACTAACACTTTCCCCCAATTATGGTGATTTACCAAACCCTAGGTTTAACCAACCCTTATGATTCTTACAAATCATAATCATACACTTGTTTCCTTTGTTAATATATCATCTATTAAGTGTTTACATCATTTATTCACCATACACCATAACCCCCAATAACTAGGGTTTCAACCCAACCATCAAAATACATAGATCTAAAGCTACAAAGATCAAGGAGTGAAGATATACCTTTAATCTTCACTTAGGAGTGAAATCTACCAAAGATTTGTGAAGAGATCAACCAAAATCTGCACTTGAGCTCCAAAATCGCCAAAGGGAAAAACTAGGGTTTACTATTGCATTAAATGAGCTCAAACCCGACTTTAATGCTGCACGACACAAGTTCACGACGCGAACAATAGTTCGCGTCGCTAAGTTCGCGTTTTTCATACTTCGCGATCGCTAAGTCATCGTGAACTACTTCGCGACCAAAAGCCAAATCCGCTGGAGACAGTTCCCGATCGGGAACTATAGTTAGCGCCGCTAACTTTCCAATGCAGCAGGGCTGCATTTTTTGGTTGTTGTCTCGACCCGGTTTCGCCCATAACTTTCTCATACGGTCTCCAAACGACACGAAACCAATTCCTACGTTCTTTAAACGATTTATCCTTATTTATCATATTTTTGTACAATTTATTTATTTACAAATTTCGGGTCGTTACAACTATCTACCCCTTAAGAAGATTCCGTCCTCGGAATCTCATCATAGTTCACCAAATCCGGGTACCTCTTCCGAATCTCGTCTTTGACTTCCCAAGTCAAATTCGGCCCAAGTGAATGCTTCCACTTGACCAACACCAACTCGATCTCCTTATTCCGAAGCTTCTTTATTTTCGTTTCTAATATAGCCTCGGGCTCCTCGATTAACCGGTTCGGGCCGTCAACCCGCAACTCTTGCAATGGAATAATATTTTCAAGTTCCCCGATAAACTTTTTCAAATAACTCACGTGAAAGGTGTCATGCACACCTTGAAGCTCGGTTGGAAGTTCCAACTTAAACGCTTGAAGCCCGACCCATTTCAATATCTTAAACGGTCCAACGTATCTTGGACTTAGTTTTCCTTTCTTACCAAACCGCATTACACCTTTCCAAGGTGACACTTTCAACATGACCATATCACCGACATCCAAGTCGTATGGCCTCTTCTTCAAACCCGAATAACTTCGTTGTCTATCTTGGGCGACTTTCATGTTGGTTTGGATAATACCGATCTTTTCATTCGTCGCTCTCACGATCTCGGGACCCGTGAGTTTCGTCTCTCCCGCTTCTAACCAACAAGATGGAGTTCTACATTTTCTTCCATACAACGCCTCATAAGGCGGCATCTTGATAGTCGAGTGATAACTATTATTGTACGAAAACTCGACCAACGGTAAATGTTCATCCCATTTACCCCTGAAATCTAGCACACACGATCTCAACATATCTTCAACCGTTTGAATCGTTCTTTCACTTGACCGTCGGTTTGCGAATGATAAGCCGTGCTCAACCGTAACTTTGTACCCAACTCTTCTTGTAATGATCGCCAAAATCTCGAGGTAAACCTCGCGTCTCTATCGGACACAATCGATAACGGAACCCCGTGGAGTCGAACCACCTCATCAACATACAACTTAGCCAATTTCTCAAGTGGCAACATTTCCCGAATGGCTAAAAATAACGCACTCTTGGTCAACCGGTCAACTATGACCCAAATGGCATCGTGACCTCTACTCGTCTTCGGTAACCCTACTATGAAATCCATGGTTATATCTTCCCATTTCCCGGCCGGTACAACCAATGATTGAGCTACCCCATACGGTACTTGATGTTCGGCTTTCAATTGTGCACACGTGGCACACTTAGAGATATACTTGGCCACCCTCGCCTTCATTCCGAGCCACCAATAAACCCGTTTCATATCTTGGTACGTCTTTGTACTTCCCGGGTGAATCGAATACTTCGACTTGTGCACATCATACAACAACTCTTTCCGGATGCCACCGAACTTAGGAACCCAAATACGACCACCTACGGTCTTCAACCCTTGTGCATTTTCGAGAAAATGTTGGTTCTTGCCTAACCGTTCTTGTCTTAACTCATCTTTTCCCATAACCTCTCGTTGGGCATTCTTGATTCTTTCGATGATGCTCGAGACGACTTCTATACGTGATAAAATTCCTCGGTTCGGCTTTTCATAGACCTTTCGGCTCAAGGCGTCGGCTACTATATTAGCCTTTCCCGCGTGATACACAATCTCACAATCATAGTCGGCAATCAACTCGATCCACCTTCTTTGTCGCATATTAAGATCTTTTTGAGTAAACACGTATTGTAGACTTTTATGATCCGTGTACAACGTACACCGAGTACCATACAAATAATGCCTCCACAACTTTAAGGCAAATATAATCGCCGCCAATTCCAAGTCGTGTGTCGTGTACCTCAATTCCACATTTTTCAATTGTCGCGAGGCATACGCGATCACCTTTCCTCTTTGCATCAACACACAACCGAGCCCTTGATTCGAAGCATCACTATAAACCACAAAATCTTCCATACCATCCGGTAAAGTAAGAATCGGCGCATTACATAACTTTTCTTTCAACAATTTAAACGCCTCTTCTTGCTTCTTCTCCCACACAAACTTCTCACTTTTTCTCGTTAACTTCGTTAGTGGAATCGCGATTATCGAGAAGTCTTGTATAAACCTTCGGTAATAACCGGCTAATCCAAGGAAACTTTTAACCTCGGTAGGAGTTCTCGGAGGCTCCCAATTTGACACCGCTTCAATCTTTGACGGGTCAACCTTAATACCATCACACGTCACCACGTGACCTAAGAATTGCACTTCCCGCAACCAAAATTCACACTTCGAGAATTTTGCATACAACTTCTCCCATTTCAACACGTCTAGAACAAGCCTCAAATGACCTTCGTGTTCTTCTTCGGTTTTCGAATAAATCAAAATGTCGTCAATGAACACGATCAAAAACTTATCAAGGAACGGTTTAGAAACCCGATTCATCAAATCCATAAAAATAGCCGGCGCGTTTGTAAGACCAAACGGCATCACTAGAAATTCATAATGACCATAACGTGTACGAAAAGCCGTCTTCTCGGTGTCGCCTTCTTTCACCCGAACTTGGTGATAACCCGACCTCAAATCAATCTTTGAGAAATAACTAGCACCTTGAAATTGGTCGAATAAGTCGTCGATTCTCGGCAACGGGTAACGGTTCTTAATTGTTACCTTATTCAACTCTCGGTAGTCGATACACATTCTCATCGAACCGTCTTTCTTTTTAACAAATAACACCGGTGCACCCCATGGTGACGAACTTGGACGAATAAAACCTTTGTCTAACAAATCTTGCAATTGAGTCATCAATTCCCGCATCTCGGTGGGAGCTAAACGGTAGGGAGCACGAGCAATCGGCGTCGCCCCCGGAACTAAATCAATTTTAAACTCGACTTGTCTCTCCGGTGGCAAACCGGGCAAGTCATCGGGAAATACCTCGGGAAAATCCCGAATAATTTTGACGTTATCCATCGTCTTCTTTTCTTTTCGGCCATCTAATACATATGCAATAAACGATGCACAACCTTTCGATATACTTTTCCTCGCCTTAATGGCGGTAATCACATTAGGCATGTGATGTCGTTTCTCCCCATACACATACACTTTCTCATTCTCGGGTGTCCTAATCGACACTATTTTCTTTCCACACAAAATCTTGGCATGGTGCATACCCAACCAATCCATACCAATAACTACATCGAACGCCCTAATTCCCATGGGCAACAAATCTACCTTAAACTTTCTACCGTCTATTTCTATTTCACAATTTCTATAAATACATTCAACCATAGACGTTTTCCCGTCGGCTACTTCTATCTCATAAACCTCATCTAACATCTCGGACGGCACATTCAATTTACAACCGAACTCATAAGACACAAACGAATAATTGGAACCCGAATCAAACAAAATATGAGTTGGCAAGGAGTTAATGAATAAAGTACCTGACACCACATCGTGTGCCTCCTTCGCCTCCTCCCGAGTGAGTTGGAAGGACCGCCCCTTCACCTTTGCCGGTTCCACTTTCTTTTGAGCCGTGGACACCATCGACTCGTTTCCCTTCTTCGGACACACTTTCCTATAGTGCCCCTTTTCGTGGCAAGAGAAACACTCAACCTCGGCCAATGATTTGGACTTGCATTCTCGGGCCATATGCCCCGGCTTCCCACAATTAAAGCAAGTTTTCGACTCTCCCCGGCACACGCCGGCATGATTCTTCCCGCACTTCTTGCACGAGCCAACACTACCTTGCTTAGAGAAGCTCGAAGTGAACTTCCCTTTCTTGAACGAACTAGAGCCGCT
Source organism: Calendula officinalis (assembly GCA_963853835.1). NCBI lineage: Eukaryota > Viridiplantae > Streptophyta > Magnoliopsida > Asterales > Asteraceae > Calendula > Calendula officinalis. The sequence goes on from OY970820.1 coordinate 98,714,213, forward strand.
CTCGGCTTTCCTTTTCTCGCCCACATGGGCCCTCTCGGAAATACGTGCCTCATTCACTTCCTCAACACCCCGGGCGTCACTAATGGCCTCATCAAGTGTGACCGCCCTCTTGACCTCCAATTGGTAGTCCCACGGTAACCCACTAGCATACCGGACCACCCTCAACCTCTCATCCGAGTAGGTTTTAGCAACAAACGGGAGCAATCCCGTGAACTCTCTCGAGTATTCCTCGATTGACAAATCACCCTTCTTAAGGGTCACGAACTTCTCGTGCATCTTTTCCAAATCTCTTTCGGGAAAAAATTTATTTTTCAACCTCGCGATAAACTCATCCCACGACATCTTCTCAATCACCTCCCTCCCGATGGTCTCATACACAATATCCCACCAAACCATCGCATCTTCTTTTAACAATTGTGACGCATACGTCACCATATCGGCATCCTTGCACTTGCTACTACCGATAACCCTCTCGGTCTCTCGGATCCACCTCATGGTTACTTTCGGGTCCGAACTACCCGTATACACATTTGGCTTACAAGCCATGAAGGATTTAAACGAACAGCCTTCTTTCACAATGGGCCTAGCCCTAGCATCACTTTGGCCACCCGTGGAGGATTTCCCCTCCCCGGTGCCACTACCCCCGGTTCTCTCATCCGATTTAGCCTCGGACTCACAGTCTCCACCCGACCTCTCTCGGTCTCCAATAATTCGGTGCACTTCCTCGGCCACCGTCCCTTTGATTTGATCAATAATAGTTTGGAGATCCGCCATGGTTACCGGAGTTCTATTTGCTCCGACCTCCGACTCACCCATTCGATGCATCGATGGTTGACTTTCTTGTTCAACCACAACCTCAACATGAGGTATCTCCTCCTCCCGGCCCTCCGGGGCTCTACCACTTCTACGCGTGGTCACAATTTCTTTGATTCAAGACTATACGAAAGACATCAAACATTTAGTACCTTGTGTACAACCCACTAGTCGCAAAAGACTCGATTTCCATAATCACATCAAATTTCAGCGGTCCCCCTAGGTTCAACCCTAAACTTAACTTAAAGTCTCAAGGTCAACCTATAATCTTAAGGAATCTTATATTCCTAATGCTACAGTCTAAGACTAGGATGGTCATCCAACCAAATTCACTTAAACGGTAGCTCTGATACCAAGTTGTAACACCTCAAATTTTAATACAAAATATTTGCCCAAAATAAATCATTTTTCATAAATAGAAGAACTATTCCAAAATATGGATTTACAAAAACCTTTGGTATGAAAATCAGAGTATAAAGTTTGGTGTTACAAAATAGATCAAAACCAAAGCTAAGCATAAATCCAATCTAAAGTTCTTCTACTCTAGGCCCCGCATCTCTATCCATGCGTACCTAAACCTTCGATCCCGAACCTGAGTACATAGCAAAACAAACAAGGAGTACGTGAGACAAAACGTCTCGTGAGCTACATGGGTTTAGACCCGATAATAAATATAATCGTATGACATATAAACAACATATAAGTAAGTCATCCATCTAACTAGTCACCCTATTGTGACTCTAACACTTTGCTTTCCTAGCAATCATATCTAGTTGTCGGGACATCCCCAACCAACTAGAACCACATTAACTCATTAACCGGGGATCCCCCGCATTAACAAGCTTCAAGGTAAAGGCAAGAGGGAATCGCCCAATCTACCTATACCTGCCTTACTCGCCGGACTACTTCCAGTTAGCAAGACTACTATCATGGAATGGGCCGATGGGGATCCGCCCAAATGCTCCCCATTCCATACCTCATGACCGGGGATCCCCCGCGTCATCACATCGTCTCAACCTTACTATAACTCGACGGTTATATCAATCAAAGCCTTTGGCTATCACATCAATCATCAACAAGTTAGTTACCTATATTCAACAATATGCAACTAACTATATTTGCTAAATTCTACACAATTATCAAATAGACTCGACATATCTAATAACAAGTATTTTCATAGCTATGTACTCAATAAAGTCCACACGTACTCACCTTAGCAATCTAGTGCTCCAACCGTATTCTTTCCGCCGGTTTCCTCGTTCCAACAATTCGGTCAAACTCCAAGACTTCACCGGAAGCCTAATTCAACAATCATACAATGTTCAACATCTCATACTACCAATAATGTATCCATTAATTACTAGATACCATCAACTAACACTTTCCCCCAATTATGGTGATTTACCAAACCCTAGGTTTAACCAACCCTTATGATTCTTACAAATCATAATCATACACTTGTTTCCTTTGTTAATATACCATCTATTAAGTGTTTACATCATTTATTCACCATAAACCAAAACCCCCAATAACTAGGGTTTCAACCCAACCATCAAAATACATAGATCTAAAGCTACAAAGATCAAGGAGTGAAGATATACCTTTAATCTTCACTTAGGAGTGAAATATACCAAAGATTTGTGAAGAGATCAACCAAAATCTGCACTTGAGCTCCAAAATCGCCAAAGGGAAAAACTAGGGTTTACTATTGCATTAAATGAGCTCAAACCCGACTTTAATGCTGCACGACACAAGTTCACGACGCGAACAATAGTTCGCGTCGCTAAGTTCACGTTTTTCATACTTCGCGATCGCTAAGTCATCGTGAACTACTTCGCGACCAAAAGCCAAATCCACTGGAGACAGTTCCCGATCGGGAACTATAGTTAGCGCCGCTAACTTTCCAATGCAGCAGGGCTGCATTTTTCGGTTGTTGTCTCGACCCGGTTTCGCCCATAACTTTCTCATACGGTCTCCAAACGACACGAAACCAATTCCTACGTTCTTTAAACGATTTATCCTTATTTATCATATTTTTGTACAATTTATTTATTTACAAATTTCGGGTCGTTACAAAAATTGACTCGTACGTGGAGCTATCATAGGCATTGGTGATATAAATGAGTGACCTATGCAACATAATTGTGAAATATAATTAGTTGCACATTTTTATAAAAACTTTTTCATATTTTGAGACTTAATGTAATAAGATATTAGTTAATTAGTTGCACCTTTTGATTCTTTGTTGTTGGCTTGTATTCCTGATTTTGACGGCCTTCCACGACGAAGTTTAGTTATATCATCTACGAAATCTGTTATAGGTAAAAAATAAAATGGTAAAAATGTGAATATATATATTTGTCTGCTGTTGTAAAAAACTACAATATTCAACATTTAAGTTATTGTAGACAAAGAACATTACATACTTTCATTTCTCGGCATAAGTGGTTTTCTTCCGATAGGTCTTCCAGGTTTCCTAACCACATTTGGAATCTCTTTTGGCAAAGCTTACAGTATAAAAGAAGTTAAATTTGGTTAAATTCTTTAATTCAATATCGGCTCCACAAAAATATAATTTAATATAATAAGGATTAATTAAATATAATACTTACAAATTTTAAAAGGGTTTTCAGGCGGTCTATTAGTGATATCTTCAAATGGTGTGTTGGACGAAGAGAGATAACCATGTAATTGAGATTCAAATACGATTCGTTTACTGTTATCTGGCTGATTCTCATTGTTTACTACCGTGCTTTTTCTTTTCCCTCCTTTTTTTCTTTAATTTCTACCATAGCTTGATTAATGGTGGTATTATACTTTTTGTTATATCCTTTATCAATAAAATCTATAGAAAAATAATGATAACCAAAGTAACTCAACAATATTTATACAAAACTTGACATTAAGCAAAAGTATGTAGAAAAATAATAATAAGCAAGTAACTCGACAATATATATGACTACCAGATAATTTATGTTAAAAATTACTTATAATTGGTATAATTATTTATGGGCCAGTAGACCATATTTATTGGGCTTAATAACCCGTATATCGTTTTCAATTATTCCGTGTATGTGGAGCCTGATCACTTGGACGAAGTGGTCCTTTCTCATTTTGACTGCAACACCAAGGTGGGTACGATCTAGGGTTTTGTTAGTAAAGTGCTTAGTTTAACGGGGCTGCAAAATCGATAAAATGAGGTGTTGCTTCAAAAACCTGAAAATGTTATCGTATATTACAAACAAAGTAGAAACCGATCTTGATACGCATCGTACGTCTCTGATTGCAATTGGATAGTTGATCAGTAAATTCAAATTGGTGGAGAACTATTCTCAGGTATGGTTCGGTCAATCGAAAACTGTAAAATACATATATTATCTTGTTAAGTTTTACGATATTTTCTATTAAGATATACCTTTGAAATAACGGTTTGGTTGAAATTGGGTGCTGAAGAAGAAACATTTCAACCCTAAATTATCGCATTCATCATCTATGCAGGCGTTAATTACCTGGATTTAATATATAATCTGCACTCAAACATTATTATATGCATCATAATCGTGATTAATATATAATTGATGTACATAATAACAGTTAGTTAATAAGCAAGATTGTAATGTATGCTGATATTTTGCATTTCTGCCCAATATGATGTCTAATAAGGCTTGAACACCTACTAAATTGTAGCAAATTTTTTCAATATCATATATATTCTGAAAATTTCTATGTAAAACGAATAGCTTTGACAATTCCTGATATCTATGTAAAAAAAGGCTTTCATCATAATCTCTGATAGAAAACGAAATATACCCTTGTTAAGTTCCATTAATTCTGGTAAAATAAACTGTGTTTATTTATATATAATTATGGTATTCATAAAATGATTGACATATATAATCTACTAAATTTCTTTGTCATTTTATTGATCAAATGAGATGAAACAATTTGCTGTAATTTTTCCCACCTTGCTTTCTTGTGAATATAATAAGAAAAGGAAATCAAACCTGAAAGTTTGACCGAATGCATTCATTTGATATTGAGCGAAACCAACATTAGTGTTATTGTTGTTCTTGTTTCCCACCAATTCGGAATCTATGTGAAGCACTCCAAAAAACAATACAATATGATAACATGCATCAGTTTATATTAGTTTATATGATACTATAAAACAGAATTAATAGTTGTTTGGTTGAGATTGCTCTAACCCTATCCAATTTTTACACAAGTATGGCGTTAATGTTTTTCTATTTGATGATGAATAATGAAAAGGGAGAGTTTTTATAGTGTTTACATAGAGGTACTTCTTAATCATTTTCATATTAAATAAACTTTTAAATAGCATACCTTTTCAATTCTGCAGTTTGAAGAAGGTATAGGGCTGCAAATGACTGTAGGAACTTGCTGCAGTATAATCGATTTTGCTGTGTGGATTTCATAGAGAGACTACATGGTTTATATAATTCCGAATTGACAGAGGTAAGTTTTTTGTTTCCATAATCTTAGGAAATATAGTTTACATTTTACCAATCAGGAATCAATTATATAAATTGAAGATTACAAAATCGATGTTAAATATGGAGATACAGATTCCAGCGCCAAATTATAGGGCCAAAATTATCTCCAATTTGGTAACATATTTCAAATATCGCAAGTTTTTTTAAGAAATCATTTAGTTGATTTCAAATATAGTCAATAATGATTTTACAGTGATCTTCATCTATCGATTTTTAAAAAAGTTTGTATATATAGCCGGATATTGTTGACTAATTATTTGCAAAATCATTATTAATTATACCTGTCATACTAAATGAAAATGATTAAACATCAACAGTTTCGTAATTTGCCTAATGCCATGCCCATATATAGGGGAAGATAACGTAGAACAGTTTGGTCATTAATCAAATTACAAAATTTTTAAAATTTTATTTGACAAACAGTTTTAATATATATCGGGGATCTTGTTGTATTTTATATAATAAGCGTGCAGAATTTATAACAAAGAAAAATTATAATATTTTTACAGGGATCTTCATCCATCGAAATTCCCAAAATTAATTAACTATTTGTTTTTATATTTACTACCGTATTACTTTTTATATAATACTAATAACACATAATTTAATCGAAAATACCTTACTACTTATTTTAATTGTGTAAAATTCAATTTGTTTACCTAAGGAAATAAATCACCAAAAGTCAAACCCAATGCAAATAAGTGTGATAAAAAGTAAAGTCTTACAAAAAAAACCACCACCAAATGTGTCTAAAAAAATACTCAAAATCATAAAGTAACCAATATTAAAAGATTGTTTAAAAAACAGCATTGGGTTATGTGATGCCTCTCAATCTTCCGGTTCGATCTTCACCTCAACCAAACCATTTGAGCTTTTGCTAGCCTTTTCATCTTCAGAATCCGTGTCAAGATCATCTAGATTGATAAAGACACGGCGTTTCTTATTACTCGAAGTTCCGCTTCCAGAAGCCCCATCACACGAAGTTGGTGTCTGCATGTTTAGGACACGTTTTACACTGTCATCAGCCATGCTAACCTTTGTTATCAAGTTGGAAGGCGTGTTGAAATCCTCCAACGGCTCATCCTCGGGCTGAAAAAATATAAACAAAAATTTAATATGCTTATTAGATTCTAACTATATATTTGTGTAAATTAATAAATTGCATTTTATTACCTCATCCACAACATCAGCCACTACACGATCTTCAATAAAAAATTTCTTGAAATGCTTGATTAGTTGAGGATCCTCAGACATACCATCACACCGGTAGGTGTGGTTATTTTTATCATGGTTCTCTTTAGAGTACCACAACTTTAACAGTAATTTTTTACCGAGGATCATATTCAACTCATCGGGTAGTACTGGGACGGATCCTTTCCGTGTTTGTCAATTATGTCCCACACAGTAAGGCCTGTCAACTTGAAAACAGAGCCGTTGAAAAAGAAAACTTGTGCCGTACCAGTCTCATCGATGATGGTTACAACAACCTTAAACCTATTTAATCAAAAACGTATAAACAATAAAAATAGGCATAAAAGTAGACATTATAAAACAAGATTACGTACTAAAATTCGTCAGTTTAGGTAAGTTGTTACCTTGAATTGGTTTGTACTGCCCCACAGTCGTCGCATTCGTAAGTAGTATTGCGACTATTTGCAGATCTTACTTTAACCTTTTTGGTGCATCTCTTGCACGCCAAATAAGCCCATCCAATTTGATAATGTAAAACATGAATGGTTGCAAATACGATGCAGTGGGAATCCTGTTTTGAAGTTAAATTAATATAAAAAGTACATTTATTCGTAAAATAAATAGATAATCAGCTTATAGTAATAGTTAATGGTTGTTACTTTTACATACCGGTTGAATTTGACGAATATGCCCCACCATGCTTTTCACAGTACCCCTAAAGAAATCGGTAACGGTAATTACTTTAGCATCCGGGGTAAAAAACTCAATTTTGAACTGATTTGGATCATAATCATCCTGTTTCTCAGCCCTGAAAATAAAAAAATATATCAAGCACAACTGGTTATAAAATTATGTTTTTTCATATATTTAATTTTTTATAATTAAAAGCTTTTTTACTAACTCTGATTTAAATGCAACAATAGCTGGATGACTCCGATCAATAATTATCTTTGTTCCGAACAAAGCGTTATGGACCGCAGGTGCCCTGCATTTAGTGTGTAAAGTTCACAATATTTAAAAAATTAATAAATGATACATTTTATTATTTTCGGTTGAAAACAATAAATATCTCTCAACATGTAATTGACTACAATTCGACAATTTGTATTTACACACTATTTAAATAATAGAATGTTAATTTTAAGATCTAAAATGTAAAACAATAAAAACTGTTTGAGAATTTACTGTCAAACAGTTTGACTTTTATATGTCAAATAGTTTGACTTTTAAAAGACAAACAATAAAAATTCGTTTCATGTAAATATGTTTTAACAGTTTGACGATAAAAACTGTTTGATAATTTACTGTAAATCTGTTTCGTGTGAAACTGTTTGACTTTAAAAGTCAAATAGTCAAAATTGTTATTTTTTAAATATTTTGACATTTATTTAAAAAACAGTATATAAAGTATTAAAACATTAAAAACTGTTTGACTGTTTACAATCAAACAGTTTGACTTTTAATAGTCAAACTTTATTAAAATGCATTATTTAAATCGTACCTTCATAGTACTTAACTTTCCCAAGCTGTAGTATGACGACAAAATGTCCAAACTTCTCTGGATCGGCGGCATAATCGTTCCACATCGTTGCCCACTCTTCCCAAAACATAAAATCAAGCTGTTCTCCCCTGTTTTTATAAAGTTTTAATCGTTTAAAAATATCTTATAATAATTTTTATTTATATAAATATGTATGTAAGTAATACGTACATATTATCCTCGACCACGACAGTACGTCTATATTTCATAACACTTTGAGAAGTTCGAGATTTCATAGCATTGGCCTTCCTCGAACAGAGGCTCGAACTTATACATGAATTCTTTCTTAATCCATATCTGAATTCGATCATTCTGCAAAATTAGAATATAATGATTTTTTTTTTTTGTATTTTAACCTAATAAAAAATGTGTTTTATGATGTATTGATTTATAATACCTGATCATCATGCAGCACCAAGTCTAGAGAATAAGGGTTATGCGGTTTGTTCTTACGGTGGGAATGCCAGATTGAAATACATCTCCCACGAACAGTTATGTTTCGTAACCCTGCATCAATTTGACCAATTGGTGTAATGGTTTTGTTTTTCGTGTTTTCTGAAATAAACATGTAGACGTTAGTAATTGTATATACTCAATAAAGTAAAAGGCATGTGATATAAATACCTTGAAGTTGAAGATGATGATTGTCTTTCAGCCGAAAACTCTACTGCAAAATCCAAAAAATTGTGTTAAAAACGTAAAATTTAAATCATATGAGGTTTGTTGGAGAATGCTATCAGTTAAGGAATAACTTAACTGTGTTAACCTAATAGATTGCAGTTATGTTTATGGGGCTTTTAGCAAAAAGAATGAAGAAAACATCATGAATAGTATCATATTACAAAAAAACGAAAAGTCGAAAAGATAAACATTAACCTTCAGCGTTGGTTTTTGATTCGTGATGCAGGGATGAAAACTTGTATCAATTATGTGGTGTTGTATTCCGGTTTATAAAGAAAACAGATGGTTATTGTGCTCCCGAAAAAGATGGAATAGATTAGGTAATGATCTCTTAAATTTTCGATTTTAAATTTTGATCATTGTGAAAACAAGATCTGTTTCCAAAATTATCGAATATTGGCTTTGATACGGATTTGGACGAAATCAAGGTTGGTTATGTTTAGAATGTGCATAATTAATTCCGAAAATCTGTTTGACTTTACAGGCTTTTTTTTCAAAAGGTTGGAGATTTTTTAGTCCCGTGAATTCCGGACTTCCTATAACTGTGCAGGATGATAATCGCATGTGCGTTTGTGAAGAATTGTGCTGAAAACATTGGGCGAATCATGTAATTACACGTGGAATAACAGACCAATCACGAAGCTGCAAACTGCCTAGTTGTCGAATCAAAATCGGGTCTACCTGCATATATAGGGGAAGATAGGGGAGGATATATAGGGGAGGATTATAGATTTCATCACATTGCTTTTCGATTTAACATTTTTATATACGGTTGTAATCAAACAAACAAGGGTCTTAAACTCTTAATATATACAACGCTACGAAGCAGTCAACTTTTTTAAGGAAAATGCTAACCATTGCCCTTAGGGCAATGTTTAAGAAATTTTTATTGGCTTTAAATCATTGTACATTAACTAATAAAAAACCACCCCCATGCATTTTAATAACCACCTTTGATTAGTTATGCATCATTAATTGTACAAAAACCACTTTATCCATTCTTAACCATTGCCCTAAGGGCAATGGTTAGCAAATCCCCTTTTTTAAAACCTAACTACGAAGTAGTATATATTTTCTATCCTTATCAAAGTGTTTAGTAAAGTTTTGAAAGATTAAATAAAAATAAAAAAAAATCACAATTTTGAATGTCTGCATCTATTTCACATGCATTTTTGTTAAATTAGCTTATCTGTGTTTTTTGAACTTTATATGAAAATATTATACTTCACACTAAACTCTTCAAAACTATTTCTTTTTTCTTCCTTCAAAACTTCTACCATTGCTATTCTACCTTGACACAAATTCGAACAACCTAACAAGGAAGTGAAATTACAAATATACCCCTTCTATGAAGCTGTTCTCTAAAATCCCTTCTAACTAAATCACACATCAAACAAATTCAAAAACCAATTCATCTAAAACTTCATCAAGAATCAAATCTTCCAAATCAAGCCCAACACACTCAGAATCCAATCGCAAATTCATCCAACCATCATTACTTCCCAAATCTCGACCCACAATATCATCCAACGTTTCATTCATATCATGCTTCACGTTGACCATTTGACTCACACGTTTCCAAACTTCATCAAGAACAAGTGACCTAGTTGGAACAGGACGAATGTGACAAAAAGATGATAATTCTTTCGGGTAATATGTCGATGATTTTTCAACCATGGTAATTAAAACTTCATCAACTAAATCGAATACGAGTAAACGATATGATAATTGATTAATTTCCTCTGCAAAGAGTTCTGGATCATGGAAATATTGAGATTCGATTTCTTGGAAAATGTAAGGGTCTAACCGTTGGTTGGGAGAATACCAAGTTTGTTCAAAACCGTTGTTTAGGAAACCGGATCGTTCTAGAATTTGTTTCACGTATGTGAAATCATCGTGTTCTTGGTACTGTTTTGTTGATGATTCCATGTGTTTCTTACCTTTGTCAGTCCTGACTTCATTTTCAAGATTTTCTTGAAAACCTGAAAGTGATTAGCAAGTTAATATGAAGCAGACTGTAAGCATTATAGATGCGAAAATGGGCAGATTGGTAACGGGTTCGGGTCAAAACGGGTAATTTTGTTATGGTTTGAAATGGGTCAGGTTGACCCGGATACAATGGTTATCCAATTTCTATTATAAATATTTAGTGTGTCAAATATGATTATAGAAATCATATTATTATAATAATAATATGACTCTTTGTGTGAAGCAATTCAGGAGGTTTTATGCATAAAAAGTACACACTTTATGCAACTTTCAACCCGTTTCCTATTTAGAATTTTTTTTTATTTTAACGTTTGACCCGTTAGAGATGAAACGAGCCCAAATTGACCCATATATTTGTAAAGGGATTTTAGTGACCCATGAGAGATCAAAATAACCCGAATCGACCCGTTCATAAGTAAACATAACAAAACTGTCACCTATAATAACAACATATACATACACAGATGCATAGATATACTAATATTACCTTCTGAGATTTGAACTTTTTCATATGATGGACAGATTTCAGTAACCAAAACAGGGCTTTGATCAGTAATCTTTTCTGAATATTCATTTTCTGAAAAATCATCTACAACCTCATTCAAACACTCACAATCTTCTTGATTTCTTTCATTTTTGCTAGAATTTCTAACGAAATAACTGTCACGAAGTTCTTGATTCTTGGCAAGAAAACTCGGTTCTTGAACACTTAAAACATTTTCAATTTCATTTCTCAACTTCAAGCTTCTAGAAGACCGCACAATCGTCTCTTTATCATCACTAAAATCAAACAAATTTGAATATCGATCCACGGATTCTTGTAAAGAAGACATCCTTTTGAAACGAATAACTTCGTTTTCTTTATTTAAGTCATTTTCCAACCGTTTTTCGCCTTTTGAAATTGTAAAAACCTCATTAACTTTATCATCAAGCTTCATAGGCAACAAGTTTCTACTTCTTGATTTGTATGTAGTAGGAAATGAACCCGATTTTGATAATTTTGGTTTTGTATCAAAATCTTGTGACCGAACTTCTAAAATATCCGAAAATAATTCTTTGTCAACTTCAAGTATTTCCAAAATATCGTGAGAATCGTTGATCTCCGGGATTTTGATATCATCATGTCTTTTAGAATTTAGTGCACTTTCGATAATATTTTCTGGAAAAAATATAATCGGATGAACCCATTCGTTGCTTTCCAAATGATGAATTGAATAAGTTCTTTGTAATTTTGGACTTGTTACAAAGTTTGAATCTTGTTCTGTATTGTTGTCTTCTGAAACTAACGCTTTAATACGAGCTTTTAACGACCTTTTTTGGGTAAAGTTTGTATTTTTATTACTTTGATCCACCTGAAAATATAATCAAGATAATAATTTTCATTTGATTTTCTGTTAAACATAAGAAAATTAAGATTTTAGAACATACCAATATATGACTTTTTTTGGTATCTAAAAGTTGTAACACTTCAAAAGGATCTTGATCATCTGATACCCTCTTGTACCTTCTGTTCCCTAATGAAAAATAAAAATAAAAATACTATTTTAAAAACTAATGATACAATATAATAATTATGAAATAATTTACTTACTTTTAATGAGGGAATGATGCTTTTTATGTGGAAGTATTTTCTTGACATTTAAGTGCCAATATTGGTAATCAAGAGCATGAAATATTCCAGTCATGCATCCCTTATGATCAAACTGTTCTTCATCTTCTCTCCACAAAACTTTTGCCATTTGAAAAACTCGTTCGATTATCGAGAGAATGATTGCTATAATTCCCAAAACAATTATGAACCAAGAACCTAAATGAACAAAAGATTAAATTTTTAGAACAACCCAAATCACAGAAACTAACATATGTAAAACATGATAAGAAAGTATACCCAATTATAGAGAAAATCTTGAAATTGATGTAACAGGAACAAATAACTAACAACCAAGAAAAATCATCATAAATATATGAGTCATTAGACAGGTGGAAAAATCAATACCCAACAAGAAGAAAAGACTAATTTTATTCAAACAATTACTGCGCAACTTATTAATTTAATTATAATAATAATCATAAAACTCATACAATTACTGACCTTTTTTTATAGAGTGGTCCTGGAATGTTCAATTTTAGTTTTTTACACAAAGACGAATTCAACTATTGAAGGTAAGATATTTAATTAAATTAAATATTGACGTTAATTGAGATTAGGATGTTGATTAATTAATTGTACGGTAGAACATGTTAGGTCACCCGTGTGTGAATTAGGAAGAATTAAGAAATTGAGTTGGTGGTTTTACTATGTCAAAATGAAGAAATTGAATTAGCCGCCAAAAGGGGTTTAGAATTACCGGTCAACTATTTTCCCCAGCTTCCACGCAACCATAGTAGCGCTCGCAAACACCAGAAATCGGGAATTTTGACCATAGAACGAGGATTTCTGGTCAATGCTTTCTTGGTCCACTTTTTTTATTTATTATTTTTCGTATGTTGATATGTATGATATGATATTTTTGGTTGAATGGGTGTGGTGTTTCGAAGTGGAAAGCTGAAACCAAAACGATCACTATTCAGTTTAATATATATTTAGAGTAATGGTATTTTGTCATATTAGTATTGTTTATTCATACTTATAGTCTTACTTATTAAATAAATACATGTGTTAAAATTAAGAGATAATATTAAGAGAGAAAATTAGTTGATTACACATATCATATGATTAAGAGATCAGCAGTGGGCCAGTGGCGGTACCAGGACAATTTTCAAAGGTGGTCGAAATTTTAGAGTGGAAGTCAGGTTCTTGAGTGATATTCTTTAAGGTTAAATTGCAAACATAACATATTTAAACTAAGAAAAAAGAGGGAAATTAGTCAAAAGAAAAGAAAATTTTAGTGGAAAATACAATAAAAAAATATTAAAAGGGAAATAAGGAAAAAAAAAATTAAAAAAAAAATATGCATATGAAAGGGGCTTGAACTGAATGTTGTATGTTTAAGATATATAAAAGTTAACAACTAAGCTAATATACGACGTGGACTAGTTATCGCTCATACATTATAAGCAAAAGACAAAAATGAGTTGATACATAAAAAAAATTTATACTAATCGGAAAAGTTTTGGGGTAGGCAGATGCCCACCCTGCCCACCCCTAGAACCGCCCCTGAAGAGATGTATGACTAAATATCATTTAATATTGATTAGTTACAATTTTAAATCATATAGTAGTATAACATGAGGGTGTGTTATGCTTATGTAGTTCTTCTTTCAGTTATTTTCATTGTTTCGTTTCTTTTTTCAGGGTGTTTAAGAGTACTGAAAATAAAAAATACCTCAAAAGGTCAAGTTATATTTTTCCAAACACCTCTTTAACATAATTAACTTTCAAGCTTTCTAAGTGCCATTTTGATTGGAGTACTGATTACTCTAACTCTAGCTTGATTGGTTTGCTAAAAAATATTGTACATCAGAAGTAGATTAATGTGAACCTGGCTAAAAAAGTGCAATCTTATTATATACTTCTCGTCTGTTTCCTGGTTGCCCAACTTTAATTGGTCCATGATTGTCGATACGAGAAATTTGGTCTATACAACTTATTTAAGGCCTTTATGATAAAAGACAGCTGGCCCAAAAATATAAACGTCTAATTTAACGGCCCAAAATTGATTTGATTAAAAAAGAAAATGCATATTGATAACGTGTTATACCTTGTACCGAAGATTACCTTCTGAGTCACTATTTGCAAAGCTTATACTCTTCATTGTTCGGCAACAAACAAATAGTACTCTTGCAAAGATTATTCTTCGGAATGACAGACAAACCTGCGAAGCAACCAGTCAACTCACGATCTAAAAAAATATTTGTACTTAAGAAACGGAATTTATTACTATGATGTGAGTTAGTTGTCATTTTCCATATTGCATGACCTTAAATGAAACTTTTTATATATTTACTAATGATTTTGAAATATTTGAATGATTGTTTTTTGTTTTTGTAGTTGACCGTTTTGTTAAATAAAAATAAAAGGCACGAGAGAAAGAGGAAAGGAAGGTGTTGAAGGGAGGTGTTATGTGGGGTTAGGTTTGTGGAGAAGGTGGGCTTAGAAGGTCTCCACTTGCAAATATTAAAATGATATTGGCTTTGACATCTTTTCCAATTAAATAAGTGGAATATTTTGCTTCACTATCCTCTTTATTTTTTATGTTTAATCAACTTGCATCTTATTTAACAAAAAATTATTCATAATATAATACTAGTAATAAGAAAGAAATCGAAGACAATTGTCCAATAATTGGACGAATTACTCGTTTCGTTCTAGAAGATATTTAGTCAAGAGTAAACAACTAGACATATGATATTTATGAAATATATCATTAGATGATATTACATGACAATCTTTATTCATAAGAATGTTTAAAGTAAACAAATCAAATAAGTTGCAAGTGTGTTGACATGAAAGCTCGTTTTTCCCACTATATGTTGTAACGACCCGAAATTTGTAAATAAATAAATTGTACAAAAATATGATAATTAAGGATAAATCGTTTAAAGAACGTAGGAATTGGTTTCGTGTCGTTTGGAGACCGTATGAAGAAGTTATGGGCGAAACCGGGTCGAGACAAAGTTGAAAAAGTGCAGCCTGGCTGCATGTGAAGTTCACGACGCGAACTAGTTCGCGTTCGTGAAGTCGGGCCAGAGATTTTGATTAAGGGCGTGAAGTAGTTCGCGATGAGATAACGATCGCTAAGTATGCGTACGACATGCAGAGTTAGCGACGCGAACTTAGTTCGCGTCGTGAAGTCCTGTCGTCTGCAATAAATTCGGGTTTTGGCTCATTTAATGAAATAGTAAACCCTAGTTTTTCCCTTTGGCGATTTTGGAGCTCAAGTGCAGATTTTGGTTGATTTCTTCTCAAATCCTTGGTAGAATTCACTCATAAGTGAAGATTAAAGGTATATCTTCACTCCTTGATCTTTGTAGCTTTAGATCTATGTATTTTAGTGGTTGGGTTTGAAACCCTAGTTATTGGGGGTTATGATTTATGGTGAATAAATGATGTATACACTTAATAGATGGTATATTAACAAAGGGAACAAGTGTATGATTATGATTTGTAAGAATCTTAAGGGTTGGTTAAACCTAGGGTTTGGTAAATCACCATAATTGAGGGAAAGTGTTAGTTGATGGTATCTAGTGATAAATGGATACATTATTAGTAGATTGTGATGTTGAACATTGTATGATCATTGTATTAGGATTTCGGTGACATCTTGGAAAGTCGGTGAAATTGTGGAAGCAAGAGCTTTGGTGTCAAGAACACGGTTGGAGCATTAATTGCTAAGGTGAGTACGAGTGGAAATTTACTGAGTACACAGCCTATGAAACCCCTTTATTGCTTGTGTTATGGTCTATTTGCTTAAATGTGTAGACTAGTAGTTAGTTATACCGATAATAGTATTGAACTAACTTGTTTGTTGATAGACGTGATAGCCGAGAGCTAGATTGACATAACCATTGAGTTATGATATGTTGAGATAATGTGATGATGCGGGGGACCCCCGGTCATGAGGTGTGGTGTGAGGGGCAGTTGGGTGGATTCCCATCGACTCCACCACGATAGTGGTCTTGCTAACTGGAGGTAGTCCGGTGAGTAAGGCAGGTATTGGTAGATTGGGCGAATCCCTCTTGCCGGTATCTTGAGGCTTATTAATGGCGATGGATTTCGGTTAATAAGTCAAGGTGGTTCTAGTTAGTTCGGGGGCAACCCGATGACTAGATATGATTGCTAGGAAAGCAAGGTATTAGAGTCACAATAGGGTGACTACTTAGATGTATGATTTACTTACATGTTTATCTATATGCCATATGATTATTATTATTATTATTGGGTCTAAACCCATGTAGCTCACGAGACGTTTTGTCTCACGTACTCCTCGTTTGTTTTGCTATGTACTCAGGTTCGGGATCGAAGGTTTAGGTACGCATGGATAGAGATGCGGGGCCTAGAGTAGAAGAACATTAGATTGGATTTTTGCTTAGCTTTGGTTATGATCTATTTTGTAACACCAAACTTTATACTCTGATTTTCATACCAAAGGTTTTTGTAAATCCATATTTTTGGAATAGTTCTTCTATTTATGAAAAATGATTTATTTTGGGCAAATGTTTTGTATTAAAAATTTGAGGTGTTACAACTTGGTATCAGAGCTACTGTTTAAGTGAATTAGGTTGGATGACCATCCTAGTCTTAGACTGTAGCATTAGGAATATAAGATTCCTTAAGATCATAGGTTGACCTTGAGACTTTATATTAAGTTTAGGGTTGAACCTAGGGGACCGATGAAATTGGATATGATTATGGATATTGAGTCTTATGCGACTAATGGGTTGTACACAAGGTACTAAATGTTTGATGTCTTTCGTATAGTCTTGAATCAAAGAAATGGTGACCACGCGTAGAAGTGGTAGATCCCCGGAGGGCCGGGAGGAGGAGATACCTCATGTTGAGGTTGTGGTTGAACAAGAAAGTCAACCGTCGATGCATCGAATGGGTGAGTCGGAGGTCGGAGCAAATAGAACTCCGGTAACCATGGCGGATCTCCAAACTATTATTGATCAAATCAAAGGGACGGTGGCCGAGGAAGTGCACCGAATTATTGGAGACCGTGAGAGGTCGGGTGGAGACCGTGAATCCGAGGCTAGATCGGAGGAGAGAACCGGGGGAAGTGGCACCGGTGAAGGGAAGTCCTCCACGGGTGGCCAAAGTGATGCTAGGGCAAAGCCCGATGTGAAAGAAGGTTGTTCGTTTAATTCCTTCATGGCTTGTAAGCCGAATGTGTACAAGGGTAGTTCGGACTCGAAGGTAACTATGAGGTGGATCCGGGAAACCGAGAGGGTTATCGGAAGTAGCAAGTGTAAGGATGCCGATATGGTGACGTATGCGTCACAATTGTTAAAAGAAGATGCGATGGTTTGGTGGGATATTGTGTATGAGACCCTCGGGAGGGAGGTGATTGAGAAGATGTCGTGGGACGAATTCACCACGAGGTTGAAAAAGAAATTTTGTCCCGAAAGGGATTTGGAAAAGATGCACGAGAAATTCGTGACCCTTAAGAAGGGTGATATGTCGATTGAAGAGTACTCGAGAGAGTTCACGGGATTGCTCCCTTTTGTTGCTAAAACCTACTCGGATGAGAGGTTGAGGGTGGTCCGGTATGCTAGTGGGTTACCGTGGGACTACCAATTGGAAGTTAAGAGGGCGGTTACACTTGATGAGGCCATTAGTGCTGCCCGGGGTGTGGAGGAAGTGAATGAGGCACGTGTTGCCGAGAGGGCCCATGTGGGCGAGAAAAGGAAAGCCGAGAGCGGCTCTAGTTCGTTCAAAAAAGGGAAGTTCACTTCGAGCTTCTCTAAACAAGGAAGTGTTGGCCCGTGCAAGAAATGCGGGAAAAATCATATCGGCATATGCCGAGGAGAGTCAAAGGCTTGTTATAGTTGTGGCAAGATGGGGCACATAGCCCGGGATTGTAAGGCCAAGTTGTCGGCCGATGTGGAGTGCTACTCATGCCATGAAAAGTGGCATTATAGCAATGTATGCCCGAAGAAGGGAATAGAGTCGATGGTGTCCACGGCTCAAAAGAAAGTGGAACCAGCAAAAGTGAAGGGACGGTCCTTCCAACTCACTCGGGAGGAGGCGAAGGAGGCACACGATGTGGTGTCAGGTACTTTATTCATTAACTCCTTGCCAACTCATATTTTGTTTGATTCGGGTTCCAATTATTCATTTGTGTCTTATGAGTTCGGTTGTAAATTGAATGTGCCGTCCGAGATGTTAGATGAGGTTTATGAGATAGAAGTAGCCGACGGGAAAACGTCTATGGTTGAATGTGTTTATAGAAATTGTGAAATAGAAATAGACGGTAGAAAGTTTAAGGTAGACTTGTTGCCCATGGGAATTAGGGCGTTTGATGTGGTTATCGGTATGGATTGGTTGGGTATGCACCAAGCCAAGATTTTGTGCGGAAAGAAAATAGTGTCGATTAGGACACCAGAGAATGAGAAAGTGTATGTGTATGGGGAGAAACGACATCACATGCCTAATGTGATTACCGCCATTAAGGCGAGGAAAAGTATATCGAAAGGTTGTGCATCGTTTATTGCATATGTATTAGATGGCCGAAAAGAAAAGAAGACGATGGATAACGTCAAAATTATTCGGGATTTCCCCGAGGTATTTCCCGATGACTTGCCCGGTTTGCCACCGGAGAGACAAGTCGAGTTTAAGATTGATTTCCGGGGGCGATGCCGATTGCTCGTGCTCCCTACCGTTTAGCTCCCACCGAGATGCGGGAATTGATGACTCAATTGCAAGATTTGTTAGACAAAGGTTTTATTCGTCCGAGTTCGTCACCATGGGGTGCACCGGTGTTATTTGTTAAAAAGAAAGACGGTTCGATGAGAATGTGTATCGACTACCGAGAGTTGAATAAGGTAACTACTAAGAACCGTTACCCGTTGCCGAGAATTGACGACTTATTCGACCAATTGCAAGGTGCTAGTTATTTATCGAAGATTGATTTGAGGTCGGGTTATCACCAAGTTCGGGTGAAAGAAGGCGACACCGAGAAGACGGCTTTTCGTACACGTTATGATCATTATGAATTTCTATTGATGCCGTTTGGTCTTACAAACGCGCCGGCTATTTTTATGGATTTGATGAATCGGGTTTGTAAACCGTTCCTTGATAAGTTTTTGATCGTGTTTATTGACGACATTTTGATTTATTCGAAAACCGAATAAGAACACGAAGGTCATTTGAGGCTCGTTCTAGACGTGTTGAAACGGGAGAAGTTGTATGCAAAATTCTCGAAGTGTGAATTTTGGTTGCGGGAAGTGCAATTCTTAGGTCACGTGGTGACGTGTGATGGTATTAAGGTTGACCCGTCCAAGATTGAAGCGGTGTCAAATTGGGAGCCTCCGAGAACTCCTACCGAGGTTAGAAGTTTCCTTGGATTAGCCGGTTATTACCGAAGGTTTATACAAGACTTCTCGAGAATCGCGATTCCACTAACGAAGTTAACGAGAAAAAGTGAGAAGTTTGTGTGGGAAAAGAAGCAAGAAGAAGCGTTTAAGTTGTTGAAAGAAAAGTTATGTAACGCGCCGATTCTCACGTTACCGGATGGTATGGAAGATTTTGTGGTTTATAGTGATGCGTCGAATCAAGGGCTCGGTTGTGTGTTGATGCAAAGAGGTAAGGTAATCGCGTATGCCTCGCGACAATTGAAGAATGTGGAATTAAGGTACACGACACACGACTTGGAATTGGCGGTGATTATATTTGCCTTGAAGTTGTGGAGGCATTATTAGTATGGTACTCGGTGTACGTTGTACACGGATCATAAAAGTCTACAATACGTGTTTACTCAAAAAGATCTTAATATGCGACAAAGAAGGTGGATCGAGTTGATTGCCGATTATGATTGTGAGATTGTGTATCACGCGGGAAAGGCTAATGTAGTAGCCGACGCCTTGAGCCGAAAAGTTTATGAAACCCCGAACCGGGGAATTTTATCACGTATAGAAGTCGTCTCGAGTATTATCGAAAGGATCAAGAATGCCCAACGAGAAGTTATGGGAAAAGACGAGTTAAGACAAGAACGGTTAGGTAAGAACCAACATTTTCTCGAAAATGCACAAGGGTTGAAGACCGTAGGTGTTCGAGCAACGATTGTCAAACACAAAGACCAGGCGACGTCAACCTTGGATCTCCTGTGATGATCACAGTGCAAACCCAACAAGCTCTTGGCGAACCTAGGGTGATCAAGGTTGAGTGCGAAGGTGAAAGTGAGAGTATGTTATCTCTGTGCTTTAGGCTTTCTTGATCTGTTTCAGTGTCTGCTTCGACAATGAGTTAGGCCATGTATTTATATGGCACGTCGTTGGCCCATCATGACTGCAATAAAGCGATCATGAAGCGCCATTATGACGACGATAATGATCGTGTAACGCCTGCAATAAAGCCGTCATGAAGCGCCATTATGATGGCCAATAAGACACGCTCTGACCATCCTGACAGGACCTGACCGGACAGGCGGTCATGACTTTGACAGGCGGTATGACGGCAACTTGACAGGCGGTGATGACGGCAACTTGACAGGCGGTAGGCGGTCATGACTTTGGCGGATCCGTGACGTGGGCCATTAGTAGTGGATCTAATTGTGACTGGACTCTTGAACATAAGAGCCCATCATTATTAGGTTTTGGGGAATTAGCCAATATATACGTAGGTAATCCCACTAACCTCATCATGCCCCCGAGTTAGGATTTGCCAAAAAGTCAATTTGCAAGTCGTAACTATCAAGTAAGTCTTCTTCCGGTTTTTCTCTTTTCCCTTTTTTTTTTTTTTTTTGTTCGAGTGTACCGGCTGACTGATCGGGAAGCCTATGACCGGCTGTCCCTGACCGGCGACCGGCGGTTCGTGCAATCCGCACACCGGTCCGCAAGTGAATTAATCGGTTGGGTGGTCCGCAGACGATCGTTAACCGGCTGTCAAACAAAGACCGGCGGTCATTCGATTCGATCTTAGGGTTTGTTGGGGACCGGCGGTCAAAAGCCAATTCGTTTGAGAAATCAACCCCTAAACCGCAATGGCGGCTCAGGGTTAAGGAACCGGCGGGTAACCTTGGATCGGGTTTTTAACCGGCTATCAATGTTAGACCGGCGGACTCGAGTAGTTCGGATTCGATCGAGACCGGTTGTCAATTTTACGTTCGGGATTTAGACCGGCGATAGAGGGGTTCAATGACCGACGGTTTAGGGTGTACCCGAGGATTAGGGATTAGGGTTAAAGGACCGGCGGTTTTTGGGTTAGGGTTAAATGACCGGCGGTTTTTGGGTTAGGGTTAAATGACCGGCGGTTTTTGGGTTAGGGTTAAATGACCGGCGGTTTTTTGGTGTACCCGAGGGTTAGAGCCTGTCGACTTGTGATGACCGAAAGTTCGCATAGGGTTAGGGTTACGAGCCGGTGGTTGGTTTGCAAGGCCGGCGGTTTGGGGTTTTGGGTCGGTGATGTTTGACCGGCGGTTTAAGGTTATGGGCCGGCGGTTTGGGCGTGTTGGACCGGCTGTTGTGTTTCGGCCGGCGGTTTAGCGTATTCGACCGGCAGTTTTGATTCGGCTGGCCGTTTATAGTTTCGACCGGCGGTTTTGCTCTCGTCCGGATCGGCGGTGTAAACGTCCCGACCAACGGTTTTGGTTCTCGTCCGTACCGGCGGTTTAAAAGTCCCGACCGACGGTAGCCATTGCGTAACCATGGATCGGCGGTAGGCGGTGACCGGTGGTGTTAGGCCGAGAGTTTTAGCCAACTTTTTTGTACGCTTAAATAATTAACTCCTTGCTAATTGTAATTGTATGTCTTGATGCAGGTTTAACTAAGTTGCTCGCTACCTTACAGGTACGTACTTGCTTGTCCATTGCTTTGCTTTGAAAAATAATGTTTTATTGGATGATCAAGCCAATAACACATTTTTGTTAGTATCTTTTTATTTTGGATTGTGTGTCCATGACACCGTCTTGGGTGTGCATGACAGTGTATATTTGGTTGTTCATATGACACTTTCTTGAGAGCCCATGATGCCTTTGTATGCCAATGACCTGGGTAGATCTCTGATGTATGCTTCATATTGTGCCTGTGACACTGTGCCAATGGCACTTTTGTTGGTTAACCTTTACTTTGTTTACTCGCGAGGATTGTCGCTTCCCAGTGAGAAGTGCTTATCTTTTATCAAGTAGATTAAAAGACGAGTATGATTGTATGTTATTTGGCCAGACAAGGTTGTCTTTCTTGGCTTCATACATGTTGTATTGAACTATGTTCTTAGTTGTGTACATGCACATGCGTGCTCAAGTTGTAACATTGTACGTAATGAAAGTGCATGTTTGGCTTTAGACTAAGATGTCTATTGTGGCCTTATGCTTTTTGTATTGAATCCTTACTTCAATATTTCTTTGTTTATGCAAAAACCATAGAAAAATGATATTGTGAGGTAATATTGGGATACAAGATCAGACCAAATGCTATTATCGCCAGTTTCATGCATGACCATGACATTCGATGTGCTTGGAAACATGTATTGAAAACATAAAGGAAAAAATGACAGTAAATACTATCGCACCTTGATAGGTCAGTTAATATTGGCTCCCTCATGTATCATGAGGATATGGCCATCAGGTGGTCCGGGATGTTCTGTGTCTTCCCCCTTCTTTTGCCAGGCATAACTCTTCTTAAGTGGAGGTTTATTTGCTTGCTGCTTAGCGCCAGGGACAAGGTGTTCTAGCTTGCCTTCTTCCAAAGCCCGCCTGATTTCCCTTTTTAGCTCTCTACAGACATTCGTTTCGTGTCCATGATCTTCATGGAAATCACAGTATTTATTCATGTTTTTCGTGCCTGACCTATGCTCCATCTGGGGTGGAGGTGTGAAGGTAGCGCACACCTGCTCTGTTATCAAGATTTCTTTTGGTGTTTTGCTAAGAGCACGCTCAGACGGATGTTTATCGTATGGGCCAAACCTCCGGTTGCTCCTTTCATCTCGTTGATGGTCACCAGTTAGAGCATCATGCCTGCGATCTGACGTGTCGGTCCATGACTTGCCGCCTACCTCTCTTGTCAGGGAGACAGTTTCTTTTGACCTTAAATAGTCATATGCCCTGTCCGTGGCTTCTTTGAAAGTAATTGGAGTTCTCTTGATTAACTTTTCTTGCAGTTGTCCTGGAAGCAAGGAGAGAATAAAGCCCGAAATTTGCTGACTTTCGGGTAAGGCGACAATTTTCTGGCACTCCTGCGTGTAACGCTGAATGAAGTCGCGTAACCCCTCGCCTTCCCTTTGTCGCAACAAATGTGCTTCTATATGAGTTCTCTGCTGCTTCTTTTGCTGGACAAAGTGAGTTACAAATTTAGCCTTTAGATCCGCAAAGTCTTGAATACTCCTCTCCGGTAAGTCAGCAAACCAGTCACGAGCGAAACCCTGCAACGTGCCAGGGAACATGTGACAAGCGACTGGGTCTAGCCATTTCTCTGTCATGATGGCCTGTTCAAAAAGAGCAAGATGGTCATCCGGATCTCGTGTACCATCGTAAGTACCCACGATGGACGGAACTTTTTGTTTGTCAGGGAGTGGAAATCTGGCCACCCAGTCACAGAACTTCGAACTAACAACCGACAAAGGCATAGTGGCCGCTCGGGGTGGTACGGCTGCGGACACGAGTGCTTGCAACACGCGCAACATGTCATTAGATGTGTCCTGTGGTGGATGTGGTGGTGGGGTGTGAATGGGTGGTTGTCTTAACTGCTCCAATAATTGTGACAACGGATCTACTGGTTGAACAACTGTTGGCTGCGGTGCTGGGCGCAACGCCGCCACCAACTGAGACAACAGGTCCGATGAAGTAGGTGGTGGAGGAGGCGGTGGTGGCTGAGTACTCTGAGCCAACCTTCGGAGTAAATCCACAATTGGATCCTCCCGAACCCCCGGCATATCGACCTGTGGGAAGTTGGAAACAGGTTGCCTGACCGGATCCGTGCCATCCTCCTGAGAGCTTATCCCGTGGGACAAAAGAGGCTGACATGAAGGGATGGGCGTCACTGGCTGTGGTGAGGTAAACGAACTTGATCCAACCAGCCTTGTGGAGAAAAGTGGACTTGTTAAAGAGGGATACCCTCGTGTCCTGACATCCGACACCGTCCACTCAGAATCGACGTATGGTTCCATGATACGACTAGGCGAGGTTATCACCGCCTCGGGTATAGTGGTAATCACGGTAGTGGTTATTAATGGCGATGAAGAAGTGATCAGCGATGGCTGTGTATCCGCCATAGGAACGGTTTGATTATTGAGGAAAAAAGAAAAAGTTTGAGAAGTGAAACACCGTTTAAAAACGTGTCCCACGGATGGCGCCAATGTTCGAGCAACGATTGTCAAACACAAAGACCAGGCGACGTCAACCTTGGATCTCCTGTGATGATCACAGTGCAAACCCAACAAGCTCTTAGCGAACCTAGTGTGATCGAGGTTGAGTGCGAAGGTGAAAGTGAGAGTATGTTATCTCTGTGCTTTAGGCTTTCTTGATCTGTTTCAGTGTCTGCTTCGACAATGAGTTAGGCCATGTATTTATATGGCACGTCGTTGGCCCATCATGACTGCAATAAAGCGATCATGAAGCGCCATTATGACGACGATAATGATCGTGTAACGCCTGCAATAAAGCCGTCATGAAGCGCCATTATGATGGCCAATAAGACACGCTCTGACCATCCTGACAGGACCTGACCGGACAGGCGGTCATGACTTTGACAGGCGGTATGACGGCAACTTGACAGGCGGTGATGACGGCAACTTGACAGGCGGTAGGCGGTCATGACTTTGGCGGATCCGTGACGTGGGCCATTAGTAGTGGATCTAATTGTGACTGGACTCTTGAACATAAGAGCCCATCATTATTAGGTTTTGGGGAATTAGCCAATATATACGTAGGTAATCCCACTAACCTCATCAGTAGGCGGTCGTATTTGGGTTCCTAAGTTCAGTGGTATCCGAAAAGAATTGTTGTATGATGTGCACAAGTCAAAGTATTCGATTCACCCGGGAAGTACAAAGACGTACCAAGATATGAAACGGGTTTATTGGTAGCCCAGAATGAAGGCGAGGGTGGCCAAGTACATCTCTAAGTGTGCCACGTGTGCACAAGTGAAAGCCGAACATCAAGTACCGTATGGGGTAGCTCAATCATTGGTTGTACCGGCCGGGAAGTGGGAAGACATAACTATGGATTTCATAGTAGGTTTACCGAAGACGAGTAGGGGTCACGATGCCATTTGGGTCATAGTTGACCGGTTGACCAAGAGTGCGTTATTTTTAGCCATTCGAGAAACGTTGCCACTTGAGAAATTGGCTAAGTTGTATGTTGATGAGGTGGTTCGACTCCACGGGGTTCCGTTATCGATTGTTTCCGATAGAGACGCGAGGTTTACCTCGAGATTTTGGCGATCTTTACAAGAAGAGTTGGGTACAAAGTTGCGGTTGAGCACGGCTTATCACCCGCAAACCGACGGTCAAAGTGAAAGAACGATTCAAACGGTGGAAGACATGTTGAGATCGTGTGTGTTAGACTTTGGTGGTAAATGGGATGAACATTTACCGTTAGTCGAGTTCTCGTATAATAATAGTTATCACTCGACTATCAAGATGCCGCCTTATGAGGCGTTGTATGGGAAAAATTTAGAACTCCATCTTGTTGGTTGGAAGCGGGAGAAACGAAACTCACGAGTCCCGAGATCGTGAGAGTGACGAATGAAAAGATCGGTATTATTCAAACCAACATGAAAGTCGCCCAAGATAGACAACGAAGTTATTCGGGTTTGAAGAAAAGGCCATACGACTTGGATGTCGGTGATATGGTCATGTTGAAAGTGTCACCTTGGAAAGGTGTGATGCGGTTTGGTAAGAAAGGAAAGTTGAGTCCAAGGTATGTTGGACCTTTTAAAATATTGAAACGGGTCGGGCTTCAAGCGTTTAAGTTGGAACTTCTACCCGAGCTTCAAGGTGTGCATGACACCTTTCACGTAAGTTATTTGAAAAAGTTTGTCCGGGAAGTCGAAAATATTATTCCGTTGCAAGAGTTGCGGGTTGACGGCCCGAACCGGTTGATTGAGGAGCCCGATGCTATATTAGAAACGAAAACAAAGAAGCTTCGGAATAAGGAGATCGAGTTGGTGTTGGTCAAGTGGAAGCATTCACTTGGGCCGAATTTGACTTGGGAGATCAAAGACGAGATTCGGAAGAGGTACCCGGATTTCGTGAACTATGATGAGATTCCGAGGACGGAATCTTCTTAAGGGGTAGATAGTTGTAACGACCCGAAATTTGTAAATAAATAAATTGTACAAAAATATGATAATTAAGGATAAATCGTTTAAAGAACGTAGGAATTGGTTTCGTGTTGTTTGGAGACCGTATGAATACGTTATGGGCGAAACCGGGTCGAGACAAAGTTGAAAAAGTGCAGCCTGGCTGCATGTGAAGTTCACGACGCGAACTAGTTCGCGTTCGTGAAGTCGGGCCAGAGATTTTGATTAAGGGTGTGAAGTAGTTCGCGATGAGATAACGATCGCTAAGTATGCGTCCGACATGCAGAGTTAGCGACGCGAACTTAGTTCGCGTCGTGAAGTCCTGTCGTCTGCAATAAATTCGGGTTTTGGCTCATTTAATGAAATAGTAAACCCTAGTTTTTCCCTTTGGCGATTTTGGAGCTCAAGTGCAGATTTTGGTTGATTTCTTCTCAAATCCTTGGTAGAATTCACTCATAAGTGAAGATTAAAGGTATATATTCACTCCTTGATCTTTGTAGCTTTAGATCTATGTATTTTGGTGGTTGGGTTTGAAACCCTAGTTATTGGGGGTTATGATTTATGGTGAATAAATGATGTATACACTTAATAGATGGTATATTAACAAAGGGAACAAGTGTATGATTATGATTTGTAAGAATCTTAAGGGTTGGTTAAACCTAGGGTTTGGTAAATCACCATAATTGGGGGAAAGTGTTAGTTGATGGTATCTAGTGATAAATGGATACATTATTAGTAGATTGTGATGTTGAACATTGTATGATCATTGTATTAGGCTTTCGGTGACATCTTGGAAAGTCGGTGAAATTGTGGAAGCAAGAGCTTTGGTGTCAAGAACACGGTTGGAGCATTAATTGCTAATGTGAGTACGAGTGGAAATTTACTGAGTACATAGCCTATGAAACCCCTTTATTGCTTGTGTTATGGTCTATTTGCTTAAATGTGTAGACTAGTAGTTAGTTATACCGATAATAGTATTGAACTAACTTGTTTGTTGATAGACGTGATAGCCGAGAGCTATATTGACATAACCATTGAGTTATGATATGTTGAGATAATGTGATGATGCGGGGGACCCCCAGTCATGAGGTGTGGTGTGAGGGGCAGTTGGGTGGATTCCCATCGAATCCACCACGATAGTGGTCTTGCTAACTGGAGGTAGTCCGGTGAGTAAGGCAGGTATTGGTAGATTGGGCGAATCCCTCTTGCCGGTATCTTGAGGCTTATTAATGGCGATGGATTTCGGTTAATAAGTCAAGGTGGTTCTAGTTAGTTCGGGGGCAACCCGATGACTAGATATGATTGCTAGGAAAGCAAGGTATTAGAGTCACAATAGGGTGACTAGTTAGATGGATGATTTACTTACATGTTTATCTATATGCCATATGATTATTATTATTATTATTGGGTCTAAACCCATGTAGCTCACGAGACGTTTTGTCTCACGTACTCCTCGTTTGTTTTGCTATGTACTCAGGTTCGGGATCGAAGGTTTAGGTACGCATGGATAGAGATGTGGGGCCTAGAGTAGAAGAACATTAGATTGGATTTATGCTTAGCTTTGGTTATGATCTATTTTGTAACACCAAACTTTATACTCTGATTTTCATACCAAAGGTTTTTGTAAATTCATATTTTTGGAATAGTTCTTCTATTTATGAAAAATGATTTATTTTGGGCAAATGTTTTGTATTAAAAATTTGAGGTGTTACATATGTTTATCAAACGAGTTATGCGAAAGTCGATCCATTTCAGGGATGTAAATAAGTCAAGCAGATGATTATTAAAATTCTAGATGGCTCGATTTTCTCTCGATTTGTACTATTATATATAAAGCTCAAGCTCGACTTGTAATGGATTTTGAAAGCTCCATGCGCTTAAGATTAAATTTCAAAATGTTTGTATTCTGTATATAAATAAAATCACAATTATTTTTATTACTCAATAGTCAACCCATAATTGGAAAATGTCAATGTTGAAATTTCCAATCCTTGCAAGAAATCCAAAAGTTGAACACTTTAACTAGTTTGAAAAGGATACAAAAATCTCAAGTTTGAATAGTACAAGTACATATCGCGTGCTAAAAGGTAGACTGATGAGATGACTAATAATAATATCATACCAAAATATTGAATCTTAAGCCTACCCATTATGGGTATGAGAGTATCTCTCCATATGTGGAGAGGTAATTAAGCATGGCATGGAGAGTTTGGAACACCGCCCCTCATGGTTTGTGGGTTTCATGGTCCGGCGATTTCTACAGCCAAAATTGTTCACGGGCGTAGAGGTATATGTTGTGAGTTAGAGTTTGACATTTGGTGGGAGCCTTTCCATATTTGGGCAGGTGTGATTGATATTTTCCTTTAAAGTAATGTGGTGTGGTTGTTTAGCTGATGTGACAAAATTCTGGTGTGGATGATGGTACCCATACCTACCAGCCTAAGTTTGGTCGGTATGGGCACGCCACGTAGTAGCTTTGTCCTAGGTGGAAACCACCACACCATGCTTCGCATGGGAACATCCCCCTGGTGTGGTCTAAAATCGTGGAAGGGTAGTGGCCATGAAGCTTCACGGGTGTGGTGAGGAGACTCGAAAGACAAAAGCTGGTTAATTTAGAGGGCTTTACTAACTCATCAGTTTTGTCACATCATCACACTTTTCTACTAGCAAAAATCTGATCGATAAGTTTCTGTCAACAACATTTTCATTCCTAACTTACCAATTTTGTCATATCACCATTTCTTAATTAAATAAAATTATTATAAAAATAAATACATTATACAATGTTTAAAGCAAACTATACAATGTAAAACAATTGTTAATAATAAAAGTGTAATCACAATGCCTTTAAATAACTATGTTGATTATTTACTTTAGATACTCGACTTCTAGTTTTTTAATAATAAACTTTAATTAGTTCCTGTCATGACACTCTTATTTTATGCTTAACAGACTTATAGTTTAAATGCATGCATCGGACCTCTACTGGTATCTGCTTAAATTTATATAAATTTTAGAGGTTTTGTTTTAGCTTATTGTGGCTTATAAGCTTACCTTGACTCGAAATAAACTAGGTACGTGTTTGTTTTAGGTTACATACTACTCCATCCGTCCCTTAATAAAGTTCTCATTTCTATCAAAATATTTGTCCCAAAATAAAGTTCTCATTTCTCAAATTAGAGGGACCCACTCAATAAAATAATATTATTACCATGTATTTCACCACTAATTATCTTTAAAAAATATTTTCTCACTCCAAAATAACCTTATATTTTAATCAAATTTATTATCAAGACCACATCACTAACTAACTCCTAAAAACTTGTGTCAAATTAAAATGAGAACTTTATTAAGGGACGGAAGGAGTATATTTTATTTTATTAGCTAATTGTATTTTCATAAGTCACATATCTTTGGCTTATTAACTTATTGCTTGGGATTTTTTTTTTTGTAACTTTTGAAGAAAAATACATCTTTGACTTTTTAATTTACTATACCTCTCTTTTTATTATTTTTGTTCTGTTATTTTACCATCTTAAAACTATATAATATAAGCTAAAATAAACACTCAAACAAGAACTTATTAACTTTTAATTTATAAGCATTTATAAAATATAATTAATAAACTCATTTTGTAAGCTAAAACAAACACCCATGAAAATTATATACGGAGTTTTTTTTGAACGACAAATTATCAAAATAAAAAATAAAAAATATTAGGCCTCTCATAACACCGTCTTATTTCCATCATCAGCTTTGACAACTCAACGCTCAGTTAGCACTTCTAAACTAACATAATAAACAAATTATTTTTGCTAAAAGCATATTTTTAGTTTCTTCATCATTTTACTTTGGGCACACCACTTCCTTCACTTCTATCATTGGATAACCTCCAAATCAAACTAATGGGCAAAGTAACATACCTATTTCAATGATGTCGCTTAAGTGATACTCGTCATTTTTCAACCAATAACACCATTGAAAATGGCTTCGACGATCTTTTTCTATATATACAAAACAAAATTGTCTACGATTATACATCTAATTTGAAAATCATACCTCTAGACATGAAGAGAGCCAGTGACAATGATACCCTCCCTCCATCCTCCTTTTCTTCTCTACGTCGTCCTCTCCCCTATAGGTGCAATTTTGAACATATGAGAACTATAGTTGTCTAATTTTATATATAAAATGATTATAGGTAGAACTTAACCAAAGCTAAAGGAGTCTCCATGTAATTACTCATAATAGTAAGAGTATAGCAAAGACAAAATGATAAAAATGACCATAATACTCTCATGTGCACATAAGGAGAGTTAACCGCTGACATTGGCGAATTTCCATCTAAGAAAATAATGATCCTTAGAATTTTGAATATAAGAAAATTATAAATACAATTTTAACGAAACATAAAGAATCATATGTACAATTTACTCATAAATAAAATATGGAAAAAGCATGAAGAATGTTGTAGCGGCTTTAAATGGTTACAAACTCCGTGGTGGAAAATGGAAATAGTCCATATTTCAATATTTCATCAGTTAAAATTGTAAATTAAATAAAATCAAAATAATAAAAGTCAAATGTAAAGACATACATATAATGGCGAAGCTACCTAAAACACTCAAGCCGTATTTAATGGTATTTTATAATTTGGCAAGATGCAACCACCCCATCTCGCCAAAATTTAATAATCTTTTAACTTTTCTGTATTTTTACTCGGCGATATAAAGTTTAAAACCATTAGGGAGACACTCTGGAGTCTGGAAGCATTAACATACAGAATTAGGTTAAAAATATAATTTGTCATAAATCATAATAGTCAAAAGTTTTATAAAGCATATAAAATTAGTATATGTCATGATATTATTAGGTAATTTCATTTGTAAGTTTCATTTTTTTGAGATCTTTTAATATTCCACTAATTATAAATTTTAAGACGACCAAACTCATGTTCGGTTAATGGTGACATATTAGCTTTTTATTTTTAAACAAAACACAATTGTAATGAAGAACAAACTTATACCAATTTTTCAACAAAGCATAAGGTACAACACAAAAAGTCGCTTAGGGAAGCGTCATGTACGGTCGTGTAACAGGGGGACGCGGTCGTAACTATCGCAATCGCCTGAGACCGCCCATTATAATCGGTCTAAGTTTTCAGAAGAAAACAGGTTAAAGGAAGTAATAAGTGGCTCACACGTGTTAGTTGACTATAGCTTTTATTAATATTATGGTATTTGTTACTCACCGAAGTGCTTTTGTTTTAGTGGTAAGATGTTTACCTCATAATTCAAATGTCATTGTTGACACAAATAGTATTTAGAACAGATTATAAATTATTGTTAAAAAAGGTATTTGTTACTCTAATCAAAAAATGTAATAGTCTATTACTCTGTAACATAACATTAATGAGTTTTTCTTTTCACATTTAAACACAAAAACCCAGAAAAATCTAGCGATTTTCATCCAATTTTCCCCATTCACGCGCTTCTATAACTACCATTTATGCCCCAGGAAAATGGCTAGTTGCAACTTCATCTTGTTTCTTTACTTCTAATTCTATATGTTTCCTTCCCTTCTTTATATCAAGCATTAATAAATATGTTGCTTTTTTCCCGACTTTCTGCAACTGTCGGACTAGGGTACTTATACGAAGAACTTTATTTTGTTATTACACATAGGATATAATACTAATGCAATTATACTACACTTGAATAACACATGTATTTATTCATACAACTAAACTTTGTCGTTATGAATATCACATCCCATAATATTTGGCTTATAGCACACGAGGTGGGCGTTGAACACATCACTAAGGTGCACAAATGGGATTAAGCCATAGTCTATCCCCTTAGAAAAGTTGGCCCGACCTAAAACGTCCCTTTTACAGGTCTGTTTTCGAGCTTTGATGATCCCAAGGGATTTCATTAGCAACACCTTTTTTTAACGATGGTTTAATGACAAATAAGTTGTGTGTGATGGTATGTTGTCCACTACAAATAAAAGTGTTTAAGTGTGACGTTGGTGTAACACTGATCACACGAGTTGTTATGTGATCACTCTCTATGCTCTTATTGAATCAAGATAATTTTTTGTACTGCAAGTGAAAAGTGCTTTTGACGTATATTATGAACACGTTTTGATAAGAATGTGGCCTTACGACCATATAACACAATCACAAATCCTCCATGGACAATTAGTTGTATCTATATACGGTTGTTAAATTGTTTGCGGTTTGAATATAGTGTCCAAGATCTGTACATGTGTGGAAATAGAAGTTTCGTTCAATTTGTGAACTCAAGTTATCAACAAAAGATCAAAGGGTCAATGACCTAGCGGTAAAGGTATTTGCCCCCAACCTTGAAGTTGTAGGTTCAAGTCTCATAGTGGACATATGTTGATTTAAGAGTAAATTAAGATTGTCGTTCAAAAAAAAAAGTTATCAACAAAAGAAATATTTGTTAAGAAAAATCTTATACATTAATATAATCATCGGTCATAAAACACTTTATAATATCAATTTTCAAAAAGATCGTTGCACCGAATTCCTTTAGAGGTACAACTTTACTAACAAAACCAATTATACCAAACAAAGAAAAACAAAAACAAAAGGTTCTCAATATAATTAACTCATAATAAAAGCATCCAAGTGATATTCACCGTCGCTATCAAGATACAACTTCCGCACTCGTTGTCCCATTCAACAAAGCCGAAAGTGTGTATGAAATTGTGGTGTTTCGGGTTTATTGTTTTAGGTCGTAATCAACATTCCAAAATAGTACCAAATATGCGTTGAATAATCATTTGGGTTTGAACGTCTATATTGTTTACATTTCCATAATTTCAAACCATTTCAATGCACGTTGTTGTGTTTTTAACAATAAAATACACATTCAATAAATTACTTATAAATCAACATCATTTTGTCTACAACCAAACTTAAACTCTTAACCCATCTTAGTAAGAAACATCTTTTAACATCTAATAAAGTTAGGATACAATTCCTTTGATGCACATTATTGTTTTAGCTATGAAAGGTGATATTACCACTACAAAAATTAATTCTCAAATCATAACTTATGTTTTATTATAGGTGTACAGTGTGCTTTTAAGACTTATGATAAGAAAAGCAATTTATGGGTGTAAATATCACTTCCAGAAACCGAAAGTGAGAGACACGCTCAATAATTGTGAGTGGGATTGCGAACTAGAGTAAAAACTCTAACCTACTTTGAGTTAACTCAAACTCAAGCCCATACCAATCTCCTTTAGTCAACGCTCTCTCGTACACACATAGTAGTAGTGAATGAAAAGGTGAGCAGACAGAATTTAATTTTGTTTTTATGATTTCAAAATCTTCCACACCACTAAAGTCAACGCCTTCTCTATCATCCATCCACCTTATTCATCTCTACTCTCTTCATATCCCTCAATATCTTTTGACTTTAGAATGAAATAAAACCAAGATTTATTCAATCAACATAAAAAAAATCAAATATTTTTAATGGGTTTGATGAATTAGTTCTTGTTTGTTGCAAGAAAAAGAAAATCAGTGATGGGAAACGGAGTAGGGAAGCTGACGGTTTGTTTGACCGGAACTGATGTTGTTCACCGGCGGAAAAACACGGCGGTGGTTATCTCTGACCCGTTAGACGATTTGGGTCATTCTTTTTGCTATGTTCGACCCGACACATCTGGTGTATCTTCCTCAAAAGTCCACTGCTCTGAAGAAACGACGACGTTCCGAACAATCTCCGGTGCATCCGTTTCAGCTAATACCTCAACCCCACTTTCAACATCTTTAATCGATCTTTATTCTTATAACTCAATCGATAAAGCTTCTGCTTTCGAAAGCTCAACATCATTTGCTTCAATCCCACTTCAACCTTTGCCCCGAAATTCAATAAATTCGGGTCCTTTACAGTCGGGTCCTCTTCCTTATTCGGGTTTCTACTCGGGTCCAATAGAAAGGGGGTTCCTTTCTGGCCCAATTGAACGTGGGTTTCAATCGGGTCCTCTCTTTTCGGGTCCGATTGAAAAGGGTATGCAAGATCAGTTCCAAAGAAGTCATTCCCATGGGGGTTTTGCGTTTAAACGCAGATCAAGGAAAAGATCGTTGATTCGGGTCATCAAAAGAGCGATTTCAAGAACTTTTGTGACCCGTGGGCAAAACTCGATTGTTGCCCCAATTAAAAACGTGGGTTTAAAAGTACCCGATTGGATTAATGGGTCATCGGAGAAAAACAATGAATTGACGATTAGTAGTGTTAATTTAAGCAGTGAAGGTAGTTTTCTTGATGACGATGATTGTTTAAATCAAAGTCAAAACCTTCAATGGGCGCAAGGGAAAGCTGGGGAAGATCGTGTACATGTCGTCGTTTCGGAGGAACATGGGTGGGTTTTTGTTGGAATTTATGATGGATTTAACGGTCCTGATGCACCTGATTATTTGTTATCAAATTTATATCCAGCTGTTCATAAAGAGCTCAAAGGCTTATTATGGGATGATGAACTTGATTCAACAACTTCAAATTCAAATTCTTCAATCAAACCATTAGATGCAATCGAATCTCAAATCGATGATCAAACTCACCAAATCAGCAATCGAAGATGTCTCGATCAACAGGAGAGATATCCCGGTTTTGAGTCAAATTTGAATAAAAAAAGAAACAAAAATTCGAAAGGTAGAATTCGAGGCGCTTCAAAGAAATGGGAGGACAATCATAGAAGATGGAAGTGTGAATTCAATCGGGAAAGATTAGAATTAGATCGAAGATTAAAAGAACAATTAAATTCAAACGGTTCGAATTCGATTAATCATTCGGATGTATTAAAAGCTTTATCTCAAGGTTTGAAAAAAACCGAAGAAGCTTATTTTAATATCGCGGACCAAATGCTCGATGAGAATCCCGAATTAGCTTTAATGGGTTCGTGTGTTCTTGTTATGTTAATGAAAGAAGAAGATGTTTATGTGATGAATGTAGGAGATAGTAGGGCGGTTTTGGGTCAAAAACCCGAGCCCGATCTTTGGAGTCAAGATTTAGAGAGAATTAAAGAGGAAACATTGTATGATCTTGAGGTTTTTGATGCCGACATTGTTAGTACAAATCCAACATTAACTGCTTGTCAACTTACAATGGATCATAGTACCTCCATTGAAGAGGTATAATCAATTCAATATTCTTGTAACCTTAAAATCGTTGTTTTCATTTTTATCGATCCAAAAACCGAACCAAAAACTTTAGTTTTCTAGCTATTAAAAATAGTTCGGTTTCGGTTAATTTGGTTTCGACTGACAATTCTGTTAGGTTCTCGTTAATTCGGTTATTGACCAAAAATTTGATATATAATGGAGTCTAACCGATTAAATTCGATGATTTTAGATTGTTTTTTTTTTATAAATGTTACCTTTATTGAAGAGTTAATAATATAAACCTTGAATTAGAGAAAAAAAAAGTATTCCAATATGTTACCCAAATTGGGAAAACAAACATAGTATGTTACCTCAAAGGCTCAAAACATAGTTTTCCTTTAATGTAACGTTAATATTATTATTTTCTCACCTTTATGTTTGACTTTTTGCAGGAAATCCAAAGAATAAAGAACGAACACGTAGATGATTCTTGTGCGATAATGAACGATCGTGTTAAAGGGTCACTAAAGGTCACTCGAGCTTTTGGTGCCGGCTTTCTCAAACAGGTAATTGACCATTCATAAAAATATCATCAACTTGATAAGATATTATGTATAAAGCAACATAAATTCCATATTTGGATTCCTTATCGGTTGTCCATAAAAGTTATATTCTCACAAATTGTGGCAAAAAAAATCTTTTTTTTTCGGATAACAAATAACCAAATTGGGTGATTGAATATTCCATAAGGGTTGTCGAAATCAACTGATTATAATTTGTTTCTTGAATTTTTTTTTTTTTAGCCTAAATGGAATGATGCACTTTTAGAGGCGTTTAGGATCGATTATGTGGGAAGATCTTCGTACATAAATTGTGTCCCGAGTCTTTATCATCATAAATTAGGGCCAAAAGATCGGTTTTTGATTTTATCTTCAGATGGGCTTTATCAGTATTTTACAAACGAAGAAGCGGTTTCTGAAGTCGAGCTTTTTATTCAATGGTCACCCGAAGGTGATCCTGCTCAACATCTAATCGAAGAAGTTCTGTTTCGTGCAGCCAAGAAAGCTGGTAATTATTCGAATTGTTTTAAGTTTATAGATGGTTTTTACTAGAGTGGTGGATTGATTCGGGTTATTCTTTATCTTTAATATGTCAAACGGGTAAATTAAAAAAAAATAGCTTATAAATAGGTGTCACATTTAGTTTATATTGTTAAATAAAAAAAAATGATAATAATGAAATGATTATAATTTAAAATTTATTTGTGTATATAGGTATGGATTTTCATGAGTTGCTAGAGATACCACAAGGGGATCGAAGGCGTTACCACGATGATGTTTCGATTATTGTCATTTCGCTTGAAGGAAGAATTTGGAGATCGTGTGTGTGAGTACTTAAGGCACGAAAAACCCGAAGACTATATAAGTGAAACGAAAAAACCGAATGGGCATCCATTTTTTGAATTTTTTTTATCTTTCTTTTTTGTGTTCTTTTTAATCTTGGTCACCTTATGTAACATGGCAATGAAGCTCAAGAACTCAAGAGAGACTTGGTTGTAGAATGTAAATTGGGTGATTAGGATTTGTAAAGGTGTGAAAACTTTACTTAAATATTTATTAATAAAAATGTGTCATATAAAGAGATCATGAAACTCTAAAAAATGATTGAAAGTTTTTGTTCCTTGCCAAAGTCAGATGTTATGTTTTTCTTTCCCGCTTTATAATCAAACACTTATGATTAGCCATATTATCCAATTTTATTCTTAACTTTTATTGACGATGTCGTTAATATACTTAAAAGTTGAGAATTCTGCTACCAACTCTGGCAGTTAATCATCATCTTCTAACTACAGACCGACAGAAGAGAACAATTTCTTTTGCACGGCAAATCCTAATTTACTCATAAATCTACATATGTCCACTATAGAACTTGAACTCATAACCTCAAAGTTGAGGCAAGCATCTTTACCGTTAGACTATTGGTCATTTGGTACATAAGAGAACAAAATACATGTACAAACTTGAACTTTTACAAAAAAACTATTTTGATTATCAATTCAAATTCGAGCATAAACAATGTAATTTATTTACTTCCAATAAAATAGAAGTACAAACAAAAATGAGAGTAAATTACACCAATTGTCCTTATGATTCATATCAAATTTCACCGGTAGTATTTAGTTTAAAAATATTATATCTATTGTATATATTTCTGAAACATATTGCACATATGGTCCTTTACACTAAATGACATTAATTTTTTTTGTTAACTCATCCCATGTGTAGTGCACACGAGGGTATTTTTGATATTTTACAACTTTTTCTTTTATATTGATAAACATTATTGTTTTTGTTTTTTTTAATATATTTAAATGAAATTTTGTAAAATGTCGAAAAGACCCTCATCTGCACTATAAATTAACGTAAGTTAGGATAAAGGACTATATATGTAATAGGTTTCAGAACTATCGATGTAATTTTTAGAATTAAATGTTTATTGATAAGATTTTGTACAAACTATAAGGATAATCGGTGTAACTTACTCTAGAAATTATTGTCACTCCTCTGTCAGATTTGAAACTAGTAAAATCCTATAAGAAGTTCACCTGTCCATGTAATCATATAATGTTGACCCAGCCCATTAAGTTTATAGTCTTGACCCAACACAATTATTTGTTGTTTATGTGGGCTAATTTCTATCTGTTAGAATCTTTAATGAAAGCTTTTTATAAAATTTATTACTATTTCAATAAATTAACATAAGTTAGGGTAAATGACCATATATCTAATAGGTTTCAGACTATCGATGTAATTTTTAGAATTAAATGTTTATTGATAAGATTTTGTAAAACTATAAGGATAATTGGTGTAACTTACTCTAGAAATTATTATGTCACTCCTTGAAACTAGAGGTGCACAAACCGGTTTTTTTGGAAAACCGGTTCGGTTTAAAAACCGGTTCGGTTTAAAAACCGGATCGGATTTGGTCAACAAAAGTCAAAACCGGTTTTGGGAAAACCGGTTCGGTTTTAAACCGGTTTTTGGTTAGTAAGGGTGTATCCGGTTGAAACCGGTTCGGACCGGTTTAAACCGGTTTTTCTGGTTTTTTAACCGGTTTTAAGGATCGGTTTTCTAAAAACCGGTTTTTAAACCAGTTTTCAAACCGGTTCCTCCACAAAACATCAAACCGGTTCCAAACCGGCGGTTTAAAACAGAACCGATCCGACAAGGCATAAACCGGTTTCAAACCGGTTTGAAAACCGGTTTTAAAACCGGATCGGATTTTAAACCGGTTTTTTTGTGCACCTCTACTTGAAACTAATAAAATCCTGTAAGAAGTTCACATGTCCATGTAATCATATAATGTTGACCAAGCCCATTAAGTTTATAATCTTGACCCAACACAATTATTTGTTGTTTATGTGGGCTAATTTCTATCAAATTAAATTTTATAGCACGCCAACAGGAGGGGCTTCTTATAAAAGCACTCTAACAGTTAGAGCAACTCGGAAGCTTTTTGTAAAACTTATTATTGTTTCAATAAGCTTTTTGATGACTTTTTGTTATTGGAGTGAAGAGCTTTTTCAAAAACTTATTACAATGACTTATTCTTCCATAACCTCTTAACTAACATTCAATGTTTGATTTATTTAGTCCCTATAATTACAAATTTTACATTTTAAACCCAACATAAATTTATATGTGAATCCTTTATTATTTATATAACTATAAATGATAACTTTGTCATATTTCAATATTTTTTTATAATGAACAAGCATGATAATTAGTTTTGTTTTTGTTGTGATATGTTAAATTTTATAAAATGGTATAAAAATTGTCAAATTATATATAAAGGGCATTTATGAAACATTTGAGATGCATAAAGGTAAACTAGTAATATTAATAAGATTTTTTTTTTTTTTTTTAAAGGTTAACCATTGGAGATGCTTTTTAAAATTAGATTTTTGGTTAATTAAAAGTTGATGTGAAAAAAGTAATAAGTCATTATAAGGTTAACCATTAGAGATGCGCTTAGTTTTTTTAATGATTTGTCAGGGTTATGAATAAACAGGAAAATTAAAAGATAGCCGACATAAATGGGCTAGTTAGCTCAATGTTTATAGCTTGGTAAAAACATGCTGGTTGGATATAATTTTTTTTTGAACGGCAACCTAATCTACTCTTAAATTCATATATGTCTATTATGGGACTCGAACCCTTAACCTTAAGGTTGTGGGCAAACACATTTACCGCTAAACCATTAGGTCTTTAATGGTTGGACATAAATAACCAATTAAACCGGTTTGTTGAACCAAAATAAACTGTTTTATCTAGAAAAATTAGTTATATAAATGGACATATGATGGACTTTTTATATAGGTTTTGAAGCTCAACCCAAAGAATTAATTGAAAAATTAAGTTTTGGAAAATTTTCAAACTTTTTATGATTTTTATTTTGAAAAAAAGCAATATCACTATTGAAGATTTGAAGATAACCCAGAATTTTTGTTAACAATAAAAAATATAAAAAATAATTAACACAGTACAGTTTATATTTACAGCATATAATAATATACTTCCTCCGTATCAAAATAAGTGACACACTTTCTATTTTGGGGTGCATCAAAATAAGTGACACACTTTGAAAACTTTCCTTATTTGGTAAAAATAGTGGGACCCATACCCACTAACTATCCACTTTAATAAAGTGAAATTACCCTTATACCCTTACTTTTACTTTTAAAACTCATTAATATAACTTTATTCAAGAAAAGTGGGACTCATTCTCCACTAACTATGTACTTTAATCTATTTTAACCTCTACTTTAATCTTTTACCTCAAAAAACATGCAAGCCAATTTGTGTCACTTATTTTGATACGGAGAAAGTATAATATACAGGAGGTGATGTTTATACCACAACTTTTACTTCATCTACCACAACTCTTGCTTTATATATTTGTACAGGTTAGCTGTAAAACTTGTACAATATAGTATAAAAAGTAAAAATTGTGATGCAGAAATGAATTCCCATAATATACTCGTAATATAATCTAAACATATGCATATTATAAACACAAATTACAATAAAAACTGCTTTATTTCTAGGAACATTATTATATGCATATTTCTATTCACAAGAAGTCAAGCTAAAGATGTGTCACTTTTTTAGACTCACAATGGATTAATTTATTCAAAAGCGTGACGCCATTTTGAATTTCAAAATCATATCGTTTGCAAGATTTGACCAACTCCAACAATTTCCTTTCACTCTTTTTTCAAGATTTCAAATCTCTCTCATGAAAAAATGTCAATTTTAGGCAAAATCAACAACAATGAAAACCTGGGTTCATCATCTTTTCGTGAATTCAAAAAACAAGCTTCTTTTTTTCTCAAAGAAAAGATCAAAACAGCAAGATTAGCTTTGACTGATGTAACTCCTGCACAAATGTAATCACTCACTGTTTTAATTTAATTTTAATTTTAATTTCACTCTTTGACTCTTAATTTGTTGTTGATTAAAGATTGGTTGAAGAGTCAACAAATGGAAATCCATCGGCTCCAGATGCAAGAACCTTGAGGATGATTTCAAAAGCTGCTTTTGAAATTGATGATTACTGGAGAATTGTTAATGTTCTTCACAACAGGTTTATTAAATTATAATTTTCATGTTTCTTTTTGTGTTCATGAGTGTTGACTTTTTAAGTCAAACTACAGATTGGAGAGATTTGATGCAAATAACTGGAGGATAATTTATAAAGCTGTATTGGTATTAGAACACTTGTTGACACATGGACCAGAAAGCGTTGCTGAAGAATTTCGAATTCATAAAGATGTTCTTCAAGAAATGACCGATTTTCAGTATATTGATGAAAAAGGGTATTTTTTTGTATTTTTTTGAATAAAAATCTAATCTTTGTTGTTAATTTAGCTTCTTCTTGATCTGGGTATTATCATTTTACTATAAAGATTTGATTTTTAATAACTTTCTGAAATTCTTATTGTGTTTCATGGTGTAGATTTAATTGGGGGCTTAATGTTAGAACGAAATCAGAAAGAATCTTGAAGTTTTTAAATGAAAGTAATGTTCTGAAAGAAGAGAGAGCAAGAGCAAGAAAATTAAGCAGGGGAATTGAAGGATTTGGGAGCTTTAATCAGAGAATTTCATCAGAAAATGGTGTTCTTCAACAATCTTTTGTTGAAAAATACAAAAGGTCTAATTCCGAATTCATCGAACATCAAAATCTTGAAAAAAATCAGATCTTACCCATGATCCAAGATAGGAATTCTGAACCAAGAAACCTCGTCAAGAAAAAACCCGAGAATTCGGATTCTGGTAATAGATATGGTGACAATATAATAGTCAAAAACTTTGGGGGGAAACAAATTTTGAAAGAAAATATGGCTCCTAAAGAGGATCATGTTCTTGGGGAATCGAATTCTTTGTTGGCTGAGAAAAACGATTCACATGTCATGTTAGATGTTGAAGAAGATCACCCGTTCAATGATGAAGATAATCAAGCAAAAAAGTCTTTAATATGATCAAATGCAGCAAGGCTAAACAAGTAAATAGTTTGGTTACTTGCAATAGCATTCATCTTGCTATATTAATGTGTTAAGGATATATCTTCCTTATGAAAGGTTTTATTATAAATATAATTTGATGATGTTGTGTGATCAACCGAAATAAGAAAAAGGAATTGGATATCATTTGGTTAGATCTCTTGATTTGGGAGACATATATTTGTTTGTATATTAAAGCTTTTAGAAGTATGATCATATGTTGTGTGATAAAGAAAAATGGATTTGAATCTCATGTTGTGTTATTAATTTAATCAAATAAAAATAGGATGAGATCTATGGTTAGATATCTAGTATCCAAATTTTCATTTATGTGGATTGTGATAATCATAAGTTACAATGGTCCCGGCGGGGCTTGAAGCCGCGACCTTCGGCTCATAAGACCAACGCTCTAACCAACTGAGCTACGGGACCAATTATGTTTGAAACACAACATTAAAAGTTTTTATATAATTAAATATAACGCACGTACCTTTAGATGAAAACAATGTAACATCATCTCTTGTTTATAGAAAGCATGCACCTTTAAATAATCCTTTTAAAAGGGGATTATAAGACTTATATAAGTTTATAAGTCATAAGCCCTTCTAAATAAGTTTCCCCAAACACCCCCTAACTCCATCTAGCATGCCACTTTATCTTTTCTAAAGGCCCATTTGAATATTTGATCAATTAACTCACATTTAAATAGTGTTGAAAGAAATGTTGAATATTCTTAATTAAATGAGTTCAAATATGTCTAACTTATTCAATAAACGCTATGTGGATTTCTACTCATTTTCTCTCTTGTTTATATTATTGATTTGGTCATGTGTTATATAATCATATCTTTAAGTTCAAATTTAGGCTCATTTGATTAGATATAGTTAACATTTCAGTAACATAACTTATTACATGGACGATTTAATTTTATAATATGAAAATATATTATGCTCCCACACCACCTTAAACCCTAAACCCTCCTTTTCCCATAAAACAAGCATAAGCATGAAAATATGCACTTGATGCCCATCAGAGTTTCTGTTATCCCTCCTTTTCCCCATTTATATATCATTATGCCCCCACACCATCTTAATATACAGTTGCAGACTCAGGAAAAAAAATTAAAAGGTGTCATAAATTGCATATTTTTTTCTCAGCGATGTTATCTAAACTAACAAAATAAATTTAAGAAATTATAATATTATTCGGAAAAATTTCATGGGGTGACGGGCAACTCTGAGCACCATATGAGGTCCTCCCCTGTTAATATATCTCTTACTACTCTTAAATATGAAGGCGTGTAATCAGTTCTTTAATTTCTAATATTGTAAAAGTACATATATATGATAGAAATCAATGAACCCTAAAAACGTTTGCTAATAAAATGTTAATAAAACTCTAATAAAATGGCATATTACCATGTTAGCCATTTTTACTGGTTGTAACTACTTGTAACTTATTAATTTATGACAAACTTGTTTTGGAAGTATAGCCCGACAATGAATACAAACCCGAACCCAACCATGTATGGCTCTAAGGAATGCATCCATACGACAGAATTTTGAGAAAAAATAATATGTGTGGAATTATGATATGAACAAAACATGGAGGGTGA
Source organism: Calendula officinalis (assembly GCA_963853835.1). Lineage (NCBI taxonomy): Eukaryota > Viridiplantae > Streptophyta > Magnoliopsida > Asterales > Asteraceae > Calendula > Calendula officinalis. The sequence goes on from OY970820.1 coordinate 98,758,151, forward strand.
TTTTTGTAAAATAAAGTAAAATGACAGGTATAAGAAATGTCTGATTGGATGGTAACATCACTAACATGTGTCTTTGTGTTTGTTTCTACTGTTTTGCATTGGATCCTTCGCCGAATTAGACGGTTTCAATATTTTCTAATGCCATGTGTATTAACCCATTTTTCTTTCTTTTTTAAATCAGTTTCTTAAATATTATTGTTAAATGTCTAATAAAATTTGTAAAGAGAAACTTTGCAATATTTTCCGTTTAAGTATGTATAAAGCACATGTTAGATGGATGTCCATACTATATATGGATCAAATTATATGCTGGTTTGGATCTTCGATATTAATTGATACTACTCAAAATTAAATAGCCTGTTGTTCTAAAATGAATTATATGATTATGTTATTTAACCACCGTAAAGATATTTAACATTGGAGCATTGGAGCAGTGTTGTTGAACCAGCCGTACTAGTATTGGTTGAACTGGGAAACGAGAAGATACTCATCCAAATAAGTCGGTTAGCACGGTGGTTATAACTCAGTGGAAATCGTCTGGTTCTAATTTTGACATAAAAATTCCGTTGAACCGGAAAACACCGATTCTTTTTAATATTCAATAAAAATAAAATAGATTTTGTATTTTTTTAAATATTTTATTATATTTGTTTTGTACTTTTTCAATTTTTTGTATACGTACATAATTTTAGAAAAAATTAGATTATAAATACTCAATTTTACTATCATCAAGTCGAATCAAGTCGAATCGTATTCAATGTATTGACGAGTTAAATGAAAAAAATGGGGTTTTAAAGACATTGCATTGGACTCAAACCTCATAAATAATCAAAAACGTTACACGAGATAATCAATTTTAAAGGTAGATGCAAGCACTTTTTAAGTGACACCCCATCTATATCATATACGACACAACTCTCTCTTTCCATCTTTCACATCAACTATCTATTTCCTTAACCCCCCTTGTTTTCAGAGCCCTTTTTCAAATTTAATCACTCAAATTCCGATCAACAAATGTCAATCTCCGGCGCCGGAAAACTAGATCTTAAAATTCACGAAGAACATCATGAACGTAATTCCTCCCCAACAACATCACCACCACCGGAAGAAGCCAATGCGTTACAATTTCAATATCAAACAAATCAAGAACAAGAAAACGAAAAGAATTCATCTTTAACGATCAAATTGCCATCACCTGATCGGGAATTCAATAACGGTAATAAGGGTTTTGAGGAACCCACAACGCCGACGTCTTCAGAACAGAAAATTCCAGTAACCACCACTTGTCCACCGGCGCCGAGGAAACCCAAATCGGTTTCGATAGGTAATAAGCGAAAGATGCCGAATTTCGATAAAATTTCAGTCGATTTAATGGTGAAGATCAATGCAATGTTTGCTCCGGCAGAAGTTGTCGGTTTTCCTGATTTTCTGGCGGGAGATCTTGGCGCCGGCCACCGTTCCAAGAGAGTCAAGACAACCGATGTCATTACCGGCTAACCATATCTTTATCTTTCTATTTTAATTTATTGAATTATTTATTTTTATTTTGCGTATTTATGTGAATCATTTTAAGGAATCAACAAAGGGAATTTCACGGTGCATTGCATGACTGCAAACAACACTAGTTATGTTCGTATTTAAGTTTTAATAGTCGCGTGAGATTTACAAATTGATTACAATAAATATATTTAATTTTAATATTTGTTAGGGTTTTTCTATTGTATGCCCCCGAGGCATATAATAACGTGCATTTAATGAGGTCATCATTATCATTTAAACATAAAATTGAAATTAATGCTTCTGTTAAAATGGTAGGTTTTAGAGTGCATTTATATCGTTCAATACATATTTAGAAAATTTCAACCTCATTAAATGCATGTTATTGTATGCCCCAGGGGCATACATTAGAAAAACCCTATTTGTTAACAAAAAAAATATATTTGAACTTTTATTCTACAATATTAAACATTTAATTTCCTCAAAATATAATTAACAAAATATACTAGAAATCACCATTTCATTAAATATGACTAAAAACGTCTATAAATTACATTTAAAGTACAAATTTATCATTTTTTTAGTTAGGGATGGAATTCGGTCCAGAACCAATACAGACAGACCCTAACCCTGACCTTAACCCAGTGCTATACAATATGCCCGCCCTCAATATCACCCTAATAAGAGTAAGTAGGGCTGTCAAAACCTGACACGACACGACAAAAATACACGAAACGAAACGAAATTGGGACGAAATTGAAATTTGAATTCGTGTTCGTGTTGTGTAAAACAAACACGAAGTCGTGTCGTGTTCGTGTTCAGATATTAACACGAAATTGACACGATAGTTATGATTTTGTCGTGTTTGTCGTGTTTTTAGCATGTAATAAGTAAAAAATTGTTATTTTTGTTATTTATTTTGTGTTTGTCGTGTTTATCGTGTTTATCGTTTTTTTAATCGTGTCGTGTTCGTGTTAGCAAAATCAAACACGACTTCATTGTCGTGTCATTTTCGTGTTGAACGAATTCGTGTAGTGTCGTGTTATCCAGAAACACAAAACGATAGCACGATTTGACAGCCCTAAGAGTAAGTATGAGGTATTCAGTTTGAATATTGCTGATTCTTTTTATTATAAATACTTTCAAATTTAGTTCTTGGTTTTTTTTAACACGCCTCATTATCTGTGGACGATATATAGACTAGAAGCCGGTGAATGTCTTTTCAAGTTCGTATTAAATCTTCCTTTTTTCACTTATGTATACTATATAAAATCATTTTATTTAATTAATTAAATAACGAAATGACCATTTATTGATGTGTAATACACAAAATTTATAATATGTACGTGTAAGAAATACATGAATGAGGTTGGGGATAGCAGGCATGCTTCATCTTTTCAGCTTTATTATCACGTTTCGTCACATGAAACTACTAGTTGTATATTTCAATATTCAAAAAATATTATATGGCGCTCTTTTTGTAATTTCGTTATTGCAAAATTTGAACTTTTAATCAGTCACGTACTAATTTCTTTATGATTGTTAATCTAAACTAAACTAATTAAGTACTTAAACCCAGAATAATCAATTTTGCATATAGTTAATGAAGGCAGCCAGTGTAATTAATTCTACAAAAAGAAAAAAGCTTTCTATCTTCTGGTTATAATTGGCAAACTAGTTATAGTATTTTTACATTCTGGGCACTTTTTGTATCCATTTCCGCTTTTGTTACATATATATATAAACGGGTAGACGGCTAAGTTTTTCGTGTTTAGCTTACCCGGGGAGGGCGAGTGTTAATTAGCTTTTGTTACATATGTGCTTGTGAAACATATCACACTTTAAACTTGAATAAACAGAGGTGTATGCAACTGCTTTTGTTAGTTGTGTTCTGTAATTTGAAATGATTTGTATTCAGATGAGAAGTACTAAATTTACTAAATCTGTAATATACTAAATTTAAAAAAAGAAGTATGGGATAATGTAAAAGAGAATAAAGTACCTTATGTTATATACAAACAAAAAGAATAAGATAGAAACAAAATTACATTAATATATCATCCCAAAATAGTGGTTTTTTTAGCGGCTCCTAAATTTTCATCAAATTTCTCCACAATAGGATTTAACACCAAATTGTGCTACTAACTTTCTTTGTGCTACTAACTTATTTGGATTTTAAAACTAATTGTTTTTAAAACAATAATTGTAGATCTAGGTGTTATAATATTACTATGCGTAATTCGTTGAACTCTGTTGGGGAGCTCCACAACCTCAAATGCAAGAAAACGAAATGTATCGAACGCGAAAGGAATATATGTAGTTTATTTTTAATGTATGCTTTCTAATGTTTTCTGAATTTGCACGAAGTAGCTTTCAAAGCATGATGTGCCACTGGAAGACTACGACTACTCCAGCCCACGAGTAGAGAAACACCCATAAGATCCACCCGCATGTATTGTCAACATATCTTGGTATGGATCTTCTATTCAACGAGCCATTCAAAAAAATTTACATGTGTTTCTTTCTAGGCGGAGATAAAAGATATAAGTTTCGGGAGAAAAATCAGGGCAATTTCAGTAGCCAAATGCACAAGTATGGTAATGATATTTTTCAGTCCCATTCGGTGTTTGGGAAAGATTTTTAAAAGGACTTCTGATTATGAGCTTATAAGATTATGAGCGTACTTAGTTTTTGTTAAATATTGTAAAATTACGAAAAATGGCATTTGTAAAAGCCTTAAATAAGCCTCTAAATAAGAAAATTGGTGAACTGGGAGGGTAATGATATACTTCCTCCGTATCAAAATAAGTGACATAAATTGGCTTACACATTTTTTGAGGCAAAAGATTAAAGTAGATGTTAAAATAGATTAAAGTACATAGTTAGTGGAGAATGGATCCCACTTTTCTTGAATAAAGTGATATTAATGAGTTTTAAAAGTAAAAGTAAGGGTATAAGGGTAATTTCACTTTATTAAAGTGGATAGTTAGTGGGTACGGGTCCCACTATTTTTACCAAATATGGAAAGTTTTCAAAGTGTGTCACTTATTTTGATACACCTCAAAATGGAAAGTGTGTCACTTATTTTGATACGGAGGAAGTAAGAGATTTTCTAACTCATGCCCTTAGGCATGAGATAACTTTCATTTAATGCATTAAAACCTTCCTAAAATTTTACAAATACATTTATTAAACCTTTATTTTCCTTATAAAAATGCACAATTAGACTTCATTGATTACATCTTAAAAAAATTAATATAAAAGCTTTTAAATAGGCTTATAAATACAAATTTATAAATTCTCTTAAATACTACTTAGAAATGTTTGTTAAGCTTAAATAATCTTAAATTTAATAAGCCTTATAAATAAACGCTCTCAAACACCCCTTAAATTAACTATCATGATATATAAAGTCTGAATTGAAACTGATGGTTTTTCATCATAATGGCCTAGTGTCTTAAGGCTCATATACCTTTAATCAGAAGTATACTTTGATAGACCAAATTGAGCAATTTGACAAATTTACTATACCAATTGATGGGCTTTTTTCGGTAATGGGCTCATCTTTTTTAAGCTTTAAATAACCGTTGTCTTTGAGCCCATATTCATTATGCCTTGCCTTTCATGGAAAGTTGAAATTTCAAATCAACTTTATTTAGAAATGGGCTCGTGACATAAAATTTTCTTACATGACATGCTAAGTCAATCAAAGCGTTTTAATTTAAACAGTTACTTTCACCTTATAAGTAGAGGTGCACAAACCGGTTTTTTTGGAAAACCGGTTCGGTTTAAAAACCGGATTGGATTTGGTCAACAAAAGTCAAAACCGGTTTTGCGAAAACCGGTTCGGTTTTAAACCGGTTTTTGGTTAGTAAGGGTGTATCCGGTTGAAACCGGTTCGGACCGGTTTAAACCGGTTTTTAACCGGTTTTAAGGATCGGTTTTCTAAAAACCGGTTTTTAAACCGGTTTTCAAACCGGTTCCTCCACAAAACATCAAACCGGTTCCAAAGCGGCGGTTTAAAACCGAACCGGTCCGACAAGGCATAAACCGGTTTCAAACCGGTTTGAAAACCGGTTTTAAAACCGGATCGGATTTTAAACCGGTTTTTTCGTGCACCTCTACTTATAAGCATCGACAGTTGTGCGACCACTGCGACCAATAAAAAGCATATACCACTAGACAATTGACATGCTAGAATAACTTTGGTTAAAATTTGCTAAGATGTCATTTAGATGAGGACATAATTTACACCCTATTAACCATTTAGCCTAGTGATAAATTATCCCGATTAACTTTTTAGACGTCATGATTTCGTTCGGTCACAGTGTAAATATTATCACATTGTCTAGAAAAGTTTCAAAATTAGCCACATAAATAATTAGGACGCGTATATCACGACAAAGCTCTACCACCCTCAGTAACCCATTATAATATGAACACCCTTTTAAAGAAGGGAGGTGATTTGTATAGAGTAATCTCTATTCATAAGAACAATTCCATTCCAAGTGATAATTATGTCATTTCTAAACTTTTACCACATTTTGCATTTCACCCCTCCCATTAAAGTTATAATTATCATTTGATATAAAATTACTCTATGTATAAATTAGCTCCCTTTAAAAAAACATAATTTGTACACTATTACATATGTAATGTAAGAACCTAAAAATTCCGCACACATCCACATTTAGACAACCACCCAAGCGAAAAAGCACTCCTTTATTGGATCCTTTTTATGTCTTTTCTATTGTCATGAAAAAAAAAAGGTTATTCAAACACATTATTCTCACCAGCTGATTAACATCTAAGATTGTGAATTTAAATATACAGAACTTGCACTTTCGGTAATTTAATTCTTTAGGAGCTATATCACTTTAACACCATACTCGCAATGTTTACCTAGCTAGAAAAAATGATCGACCCCCTAACATCCAAAAAAATATTTCAGACGCTTTTACCGTTAATCCTTACTTATTATCAAACTTTAATTATTCAATATCATATAATCATTTACAAAAATGCACCCTTATCAAACAAAAAAAAACATAATATGAAAATAACTTCAAAATTAACATCTCTTTGACATTAGAAAGTGTTGAATTAAATATATTTACTATAGATATATATGTGTAGTAGGGTAAAGAGGTTTATGTAATGATAGGTAGTGAGTCCCTCTTTTTGACCCTTATAATCATGCATGCATTGTTAATTATTCTTTTTAAAAACCAGAAAAGAAAACCATGTGTTGTGAACATGAAATCCTGTAAGAACCTGCAAGTTTTTTGAACCCACAAACATCATATCACATGACCCTTGCCTTGTCATTTAAACAAAAATTCAATCAGTCATACAGACTGAACCAGCAACCAAACAGGTCTTGCATGGCTCATCAGGTACTGAACCCATGTGGGTTTTTCTGGGTGTGTGTTTCTTGAATTGATTAATTAATTTTAGTATTAATTAATTACAGGTTGAAGAAGATGGTTGGCCATTAGGGTTGCAGCGTCTGAATATGAGATCTGTTTCATTCAACACGATGCTTACTGGTTCTCGTTCATCTTCCTCAAATTCACATTCTTCTACAGATTTAGACACTGAGGTATTTCGATCCCATAAAAACTTGTTTTTGTTTGTTACAATTATATGTTAATATATTGAGTTTATAAATAAATTTAAAAAGGAGAGAATTATGGGTTCAAGAGCTTTGCATTTTATTTACACAGTTTACAAATTAATGAGATATACTATTGCTTCACACTCAATTTTCTTTACTTATTTGATTAATAGAAATATCCGAGTTATAGGATTAGAAAAAAGAGTTATTAAATTTCACATGATAGTTATTTTATAAATAGAAGAAAGAATATAAAGATCTAATATGAAATAATAAAATATGTATTTTTAGATGTGAATTTGCTAAATTCAGAGAAGTGTACTTGATTAATTTTCAATTAGTTACTGTATAAAACAAGGGTTAATATACCCGGCTTCACCCGAGGTTAAAATTTTTATTCTTTTTAGAAATCATAATTTATTTTCAAACTTTACAATTGATATTTTATAACTATAAATTAAAATACATGTGTTTATATGTATGATATAAGATACTTCTAAATATAAATTTATTTGATAATTAAGGCAACATTATAATATTTATCCTTGTTCTACTTATTATTTAAAGTTACCAAAACTAAGTATTTATAATGTTTTGGATGGATAATTTTTGTTTTTGAGTTATGGTTATATTTGATTTAGATATTAATTTTCAAACTTTCGTAAAATGTATATATGACTATCAATACACTTAATTCTAGTTTATTAATTGTGTCTTATCTCATGCCTTTAGTGGTGATTTAGACAATTTGTTATATAATTTATCAAAAATTTAAATGCAAAATGTAAATAAATAAAAAAAAGCTTGGTTGAGTTAGACAATCTGTTATATAATTAATTTATCAAAAAATTTAAATGCAAATTTTTTTTAAAAGAAGGTAAAAGAGACGCAGGAAGCAAGAATCGAACAATTATATAGGTAATTGTCATTATTGTTTACCAGTTGCACAGGGGAACAATTAATTAAAATTGTAGCAACCATCCAATAAATACCAACATATATTAATTTAATACTATAAGCAGCATATATTTAAAAAAGGTTGAACGGAAACAGTGTAACGGAACGGATTAAATCGTAATGAACAGTGAACACTTGAATCATTATTGTATTATAAGTAAAATAAAATAATTTAGTTGAGAATAGGAATTTCAGCTCTGAAAAAATAAAGTTTCGTTTAGTTTTTTTTTTTTTTTTTTTTTTTTTTTTATGGGATGTGCCTCTGCAAATATGGTTTTGTGAGTTAGTGCCGATCAGAGATTCTGAGCAATTCTGTAGTAACTGGTAACACTGAATTAATGGAGGTCTAACATCGTACATTTACCTGTTACAACATTTGGTAATTGAAAAGATAACAATTATTGATATAAATCTGTTGTACCATATGTTCTGTATGTTGTATCTGCATGTCAAATTGGGTTAGCTTTGCGGATAGTCTGGAGTTATCCTGGGTAAACCTCTATGACCACAATAAAGTATTTTATGTTACTCATAGCGATGGATTTTCTGTAAATTTTAATATTTTGGACACCAAATTTAACAGATATTTAGCATTATTTTAGAAAATGGTGACCTATTGCTAATAAGTGATGCCTTTTCGATACTATAAATCTGCTAGGAGTCAGTGGTATGTTTCAGCATCTTGGTACAACTCCTAGGTTTGTAACTTAAATGAATATTTCATCTTATTGTTAGTGGAAAACAAAATTTTGTAAAAAAAAACAATAATACAAATGAAAAGTTATATGTACCATGTAAATGGTAAGTCATTTAATATAAATTCACCGTTCAAATTAACAAATTTCATGATTATGGAAAAGAGTAACAATATTTCTTTTTACATTTTCTTCTTATCCATATTCTTACCCATTTGATCATCATAAGTGTGTCAAAATTAATGAATGAATGACTTGTTTTCGGAAGTATTTTTTGCGTAATACATTGGAGATTTCTTACATGTGCTGTGTTTAGGTAAATTGACCAATTTCAAATTTCCATTAAAACTAAAAAATGTATTTAACATATCTTTTAAAAAATGTAAAATATGAACTTTTTAAATGTATAATAAAACTCTTTCAAGGAATTTTAAGTGAATTAAATACAACTATATATGTGTATATAGGGCACATATTAGAAAATCCTAAAACATTGCACTTATATAGTTGTCAGTGGCGGTAGCAAGGGGTGGGCAGGGTGGGTAGATGCCCACCCTAAAAGTTTTCCGCTTAGTATACAATTTTTTATGTATCAACTCATTTTTGACTTTTGCTTATAATGTATGAACGATTACTAGTTCACGTCATATATTAGCTTAGTGGTTAACTTATATATCTTAAACATATAACATTAAGTTCAAGTCCCTTTCATATGCATATTTTTTATTCAATTTTTTTTTATTTCCTTTTTAATGTTCTTTTGCTGTATTTTTTTATTAAAATTTTCTTTTCTTTTGACCAATTACCCTCCTTTTTCTTAGTTTAGAAAAGTTATGTTTGCAATGTATTTGATTACATATGTATTTTAACTAGTGACATATTAATCCACATTATTTATATATAAACACTTTAAAAAGTTTACTTCAACGTTATAACAAAATTTATGATTAGACTGATTTAATTCTTGAATTAACTTACAAAAATTTTTTGATTTTGATTGATTTACTTTATAAGTAGATATTCTTCAAGTTAAAATTGATAATTTAATTTTCTTTACAATGTAACCTTAAAAAAATATCATTCAAGCACCTGCTACCGCCACTGATAGTTGTAGCACATTTTTGTTACTCGAAATTCAACTAATATCATCTGCACATGTAATTATTTCTATTTCATAATGAGGTACGACCATAGATGCATAGAGTATTAGCTATTGTTGGGTCATATTTAGTTGTAATCAATAGTCTAGGGACTAGTTATGTAACATTGTATATATGTTAAGTTTTATTTAGGAAATGGTCCTAACTAACAAGGAATTAAGCCATGGTATAAATACCAAAGTGTAAGGCTTAATTCCTTAACTTTTGCCATTAATCAAATCTTCATTTCCTGCAATTGTTCTCTCTACCATCTCTCTACTTTCTCTCTCTAAAAGCCCTAATCTCATTCTTCACTTTTCTAGCCAAAATCATCATCCAACACCATCAAATGGATTGAATCAGTGTTATTGTGCTTTTCAATTGGTATCAGAGCATAATTTCATCTTGAAAACGATCCAAATCCATCAGTTGGTGTTAAAATCAGAAGAATCAGTGGGTTTTTGAAGGTTTTTGAAGAAAAAGGGGTTTAAGATCAAAAATCGGATTTAAGGTACTATTTCTTGTTATTATGGATTGAATTGCTTCCTTTTATTGTTATATTAAGCTTAGAATCAAGATAGGATCGAATCTAATCCATACTGATGAAGAATTAAGAGTTTTAGGAAAAACCATAAAGCTTCAAAAACCCTCTAAATTCAAATTTTCGAATAGATCTAGGTTGTTTTTGAGTAATATAGTAGTAATGGATTGAAGGAAATAGTATTTGGGTCATTTTGCAAAAAGAATCGAAGATTTTGGCTAAGAAACGACCATTTTAGGATCAAATTAGTGGGTTTTTCTGTTCTGTTCGTCACTGTTCTGCCAAGAAAGACTTCGGCCCGAGAACAGTAACAAGTTCGGCCCGAACTTCAACCCAAAGTTCGGCCCGAACTTCAACCCCAAGTTCGGCCCGAACTTCAACCCAAACTTCGGCCCGAACTTCAACCCCAAGTTCGGCCCGAACTTCAACCCGAACTTCGGCCTGAACTTCGGCCCGAACTTCAACCCGAACTTCGGCCCGAACTTCAACCCGAACTTCGGCCCGAACTTCAATCAATCCTCGGCCCGAACTTCTACACAACTTCGGCCCGAACTTCTACGCAACTTCGGCCCGAACTCTTTCTACACTCGCGTGACAAAAGGGGCTGTACTGTAACGGTCATAACTTTCAGCTCGGGTGTCCGTTTCGAAGGCGGTTTACCCAACTTGCCGGCCCAAAAACGCTTGTTTCGATCGCTTAATTTGCGTTTTTGTGATTTTTCGGTCAATTTCCAAACTTCGTTTGGCCCCAGTTTCTAACCCGATCGTCATTTTTCCCTAATTCGAAAATCTTAGGCACATTTAAAGTGTACTTTATCATCTGGAATAATCATTTTATGATTTCGGTAATTTTGAATTTTTGAAGACCAATTCACGGTCTACATCACATATTCTATTCCAGAACCTTCTCATTCTTAAAATTTTGTTTACCTCGTTTCAATCAAAATTCCCGTGAATTGTTCTTAACATGACTTCCAAAGAAACATTTTCTGCCGGGACGAATGCCCAGGAGGATAAACAGTGCATTGCCAACCTGACATTCATGGCAATACCAACTGAGGCTACATCTGTGTTTGGCATTCCAAAAGATGATGAAAATGAGGTACTCTCTTTCTCCTTTGACTCTTTATTATCTGATTCAAACACCGATGAATCAGAGAATTCCTTGTTTAATGAAAAGCTTTTTACTAAAATTGATGAGAAATCACATTTGACAAAACAAATAACTGATTTGGAATCTGAAAAAGGTCAACTCTTAAACGATTTGAGTGAATTAAGTCAAGTTTCTCTTCAAATAACTCAAGTAAACAAGGAATTACAAAATCAGTTGTCTACATCAAAATCTGCTTATAAATTTCAAATTTCTGAATTACAAGAAAGTTTACAAAAACAAGTAAACACAACTAATGAATCAAATGCACAAATCTCAAAATTAAAGGCAGAAAATTTAACCTTTCGTCATCAACTTGAAACTCTTGTTCCTCAAGTCAATCAAAATAAACTTTCAAATCAAAAAACACAAGAGTTACAACAACAGTTGTCAACATTTCATGCTGCTCACACCAGTGAAGTAAATCGTCTAAATCACATAATTAATACAAAAAATCTTGAAATATCAAACCTAAAAACGATGAAGACGGTATCAAATGACAAAGACGACTCCAAGCAGCTGATAAATGACTTAGCTATCCAACTCAGTCGAGAGCAAACATGGATGAAGTCTGCTGACATCAAGATGAAGGATTACCAAGATAAGTTGAAGGCAGCTGATAACGAAATTCAAAAACTAAATGAACAAATCACAAACATCACAAACAATTTCAACAAGGAAATCGATGAACAATCAGCAACCATACACAGTCTTACTGTAAAGAAAGAAAATGCTGAAGAACACATCTCCAAACTGGAGCAGACGATTGTGAAAGCTGGTCACACTTAACAAACAATAAAATTAAATCAACCAAAAGAGTTCAGATCTTTCAAATCAAAAGTGGGTCTCGGCGCTGAGAACTCCCGTCCTCTGGAAAAAGCTGCTGATGTTGTTCCCACACTATACAATTACGATTACATGAACTTGGGAATATGGCAAAGCTTTCTTCATATGCCGGACGAGGAAGCAGAAATCGAGAAGTTCAACAGAGAAAAGAAGGAACACGCTCAAATCAGCTTTAACTATTCTGAATTGAACTATACATATGAAAAGAATAAAGCAAAATTTGAAAACAATGAGTACTTCCCGATTGTCACTCCAGAAGAATTTTCCATTTCTGATAATGAAGTTTTAAAACAAACAATTGAACCAAAGCTTTATGTTCCACCGTTGATTTTAGAAAAGAAAATCGTCCAACTTGAATCTGGAATTGATGAAACTCATAAAGCCTTTGATAAAGAAAAAGAAAATCTTCAAACAAAGATACATCAATTAGAGGACACGATTTCAGAATTAAAACATAAAACTGACAAAAATATTTTTCAAAATTCTAAATCTTCATTAATAGGACCAGCACCTGTTAATCCAGTACCAATTACTTTGAAAAGAACCTCTAATTCACCACCTTTAAACGTCTCATTTAGAAAATTAGAGCCTCAGAGCAAGGAGCCCAAGCCCAATAGAGTCAAAGGAGATATGCCATCTAAGAAGCCGAGTTCGTCTAAGTCTAGTACGCTTAAGAAGCCTCGCGAGCTTAAGCAGTCTAGACCATATACGTCTTCAGTTTCTTCGTCCACTGTTAAAATTAACAGTAACAACTCCAAAAATTTTAAATCTCCTGCATTTGCTTTTGGAATTGTGTATGATGCTTCTGCTTATCGTCCTGTAAATTACTCACCTGATTTTGGTAATGTGTGTGTCAAATCTGAAAAACTTGGTAAAAAGATATTGAGAGATAAATCTACAAATAAACAAATTTCTCAGAATGATGATCGATTTTTTGTTAAGCTAAATGCTCCATGTGGTTTAAAAATCAATGTTTTCCATAAATCTGGTAAAATTATAAAATCATGCAAAACATGTTTTCCACAACCATGCAAGAAATCTGTCTCTCATCCACACAAACCAAATAAAAAAGGTTCATCTTCACATGCTTCCAAAAAGGCGAAGAGTTCTTCCAAAACCCCACCAATCTCTGATAAACACTCGTCTTCTCGTCGCAAAGTTTCTCGAGGATCTTCCGCACCTAAGCCAAAGTCTTCAGGTTCCTCAAACAGCGACAACAAAACAACGACCAAATCTTCAACGTTTGTGAAATACACATGGATCAAAAATGAAAAATCTCATTGGATTATCCAATCCTCTGAAAAATCTTTAAAATGGGTAGTTAAATCCACAACCTCTGAACTGCCTCCTTGCAGTTCTCCAAAGCTCTAAATTGATCTTAAAACAATTTTACATAAAACTTCTGTCACTAATCGTATAGGACCCATACATAATTGGGTACCAAACATGTTTTAATTGTTTTATGTAGAATTACCAGAAAGGTGTTTGGAGTTTGGAGGATGACTTATACACAATTCGGTGTATAACTCGAGCTTCAACAGAATGACTTATATACACTTCAGTATATGACTCGAGCTTCATCAAATGGCTCTTACACAATTCAGTGTATGACCCGTTTTTAAAAGAGATGGCTTTCAAATACATTTGTTTGAAACCCGCTTTTAACCAGATTTTCACATAAATGTAAAAACTCTTTCCCACCCCTCTTAAATTGTGTACTTTTCATTATATTTATTTTGTCAAGGGGGAGAAATATTAATTCTAGGGGGAGAATTTGTATTTCCAGGGGAGAAACATTCTAATATCAATACTTTTATACCCGTTTGAATTTTTTTTTATCGAACAATTTTTTTATCAAACGACGATACCTTCCTATGGTTTGCCAGAACCGGCCTTACCTTCCAAGGGAAACTTTTTAGCCAAAATTGGTAAATGTGAGGGTATATGTCTTAGGGTATAGATTTAGGTGAGTGCAAGGTGATGTGAAAACATGATAATTTTAAGAAAACACACCTTTGAGTGCATCCAAACCGAAAATAAACCGGGCAACCTCACATATTTGTGATCATTCATGTGTTGAATGTTTCACCAGTCTTAACTGACCCAGTCAAGCATTTGCACTCCACCACCAACCACTCAGATTCCTCTTAATAGGAATTTGTTTCAATTCATTAGGGGACGTAGCACATAATCTATCGACTACTCATTTGGAGTATGCTGGTATTGAAATTTTAACCTTCTGCCCCGGGTTACGTCTTCATTTGAATGCACAATGTGTCTAGATCTCACCGCCAAATATTTCCAATTTAGGACACATACACTATTGAAAATGAATCTCCGTGTATTCATCGGAACACTCATAGTGGCATCACAATCTGGTGTTTCACGAGGATTGAGTGGAAATCCTGCTAGAGCTAAAATCGCGCCAACTCTAACTGCAGGTCACACATTTGAATCAACGGTTGTGCAAACGACTATCGATTCATACCGTGTGTTAACGGATACTCTATGCGAGTCCGGTATTTCCTTAATTGTTCAAGTTGCTATGCCTAAATTTTTCCATCTTAAAGGCAACAACTTATGCCGGAAACACATACATTTTCCGATGAAAAATCCATGTTATTCCTACAACGTAACATCATATATGCTGATAAATTGCACATGAGCGTTATAGTTCACTCTCAAATTACTCCTATGATCTGCTATAACCGGCATGATCTTCCCCAGGAGCCACCTACAATATAGGACAACATGTAAGTGTACATAGGTCTAGGTGAGCAGAATCAAGTATCACGGGATCTTGATTGGGGTGCGCTGAGATAAATTTGAGAGGGGGAATGTAGTATGGGGTGCAATTCAGCAAAAAATGGTAAAATGAAATGAGGGTGTAGTCGAAAATGAAAAAGTAAGCTTGAGTGAGGAGGGTGTGACAGGGTTAAAGAAAACGAAAAACCCTTCCCAAACTGATAAAAAGCCGGGTTGCCACGTCTCTATCAGATTGCATGTGTTGCTCTCTGATATTGAAATAGACATCATGGACCCAGTGATGCAATGCACAACCCCCCAGCCACTCAAGTATTTCTTAAAAAGTACTTGTTTCATTTCCACGGAGACTATCTCATATGCTATCGACATCTCACTTGGAGATTGTTGATATTGAAACAGAAGACAAGCCTCTCCAGTCCTCGCCTTCGTTTGTCCACTAATTGAGTCTAGAACCGATAAACACTTTTAGGACACAAGGCATAATACCAAGCTTATCTTTGTGATAAAGCCGGAACATTCATAGTGATACCAACGTTCTTGGTATTCCACGATGATTGAATGGAAATCCTACCAGTGCTAACATCTATTCCAACACTGAACGTAGGTCACACAGTTTGTGTAACTGTTGTGTTAACGGGTAATCTATGTGAACCCGGTTTTCCCGACTTAATTCGATCATTGCGATTAAATGCCAAATGATTTGATCGGATATCTATATCATCATCTTTGGTTCGGTTTTCGATTATACAATGTGATGTATCTTGATTCATTCAAAAGATGCATAAATCATTCTTCATCACATTTTGTATCCATGGGCTTAGAAGATTTTCTTCATTTCACCTTGACGAACTTCACATTTTTCATGATGATCCCGATAAATCTTAATCATCATGAGGGGGAGAAAATTTAATAAGAAGTTCAGATTATGAAGAAAAATGCTTACAAGACTTAAGAGAATATATTAGCACAGTTTTCTCCACATCAAAAAGACATATGCACTAATTAAGGGGGAGTAAACAAGAAACCGAAGAAGATCCGTTGAGAAATAATTGTTTGTTTGAGGGGGAGCGTAAACTTCATCAATGTTTTATCCTAACAACAATTATCAAAGTTCATAAATCCACAAAGACACAACATCATCAAAAGACTTCCGCTACAAAACAACTCTATCCATGGGTCTACATTGTCGTCGATTTACATGAAATAATTTGTGAAGAAAAAGAAATCGTCTTATCCTCAGAAATTTCTCACAAATTCTCAACATTTCCATTACAAATCTTAAACTGACAAATCATTCTATCCAAACCACGAATAACATTTGGTCAGAACAAAGGTTTGCATTTAGAGCATGAACCTCCTTCATACGTGAGAAAAGGGTAACTGGCCAACAGAATAATTGTTTGTTTGAGGGGGAGCGTAACCGTTATAAACATGTTACCTCAACAACAATTATCACATCATAGATCGACATAAAGCCACAAACTTCAAGAAAAGACTTCCGCTGCTAATCTCTCTATTAATATGAGTCTTATTTTAAGTCGATCTATATGTATCTTCAAAGTAAAGTCTTCAAAATACTTCTAGTGGTTGAAAAGCTACAAGAAGTATCCATTTTCACATGTTGACAAAGCTCAAGCTGATCCTGATACATCACTATTCAACAAAATATCTACCAGGTGCAGCTTTTGCTAAAGATGAAGACTTCGAAGATACGCTTCCCAGACTATTGTTACAAAGGGGGAGATTGTTGGGTCATATTTAGTTGTAATCAATAGTCTATGGACTAGTTATGTAACATTGTATATATGTTAAGTTTTATTTAGGAAATGGTCCTAACTAACAAGGAATTAAGCCATGGTATAAATACCAAAGTGTAAGGCTTAATTCCTTAACTTTTGCCATTAATCAAATCTTCATTTCCTGCAATTGTTCTCTCTACCATCTCTCTACTTTCTCTCTCTAAAAGCCCTAATCTCATTCTTCACTTTTCTAGCCAAAATCATCATCCAACACCATCAAATGGATTGAATCAGTGTTATTGTGCTTTTCAGCTATAATGCATCTGTGGCACCTACGCGATGAAGATTTCATAAGAATGGTTAAAATTAGAGAATATGCTGGGTTTATAAAATAAGCTTAATTTACTTTGTCTTTTAATAGTTTGGCCCATTTGGCCATGTCTTCTTTTGGTGCAAAGATAAAAGTAGTGACCAAATACTTTTCCACCTCGAGACAAGTTATCGCCATTTTTTAGAGAGTTGTGTCAATCTTTTTGATAAAAAAAAGTTAAGTTATTTGTTTTGTTAGAATGCGTGATGCAAAAAAGTATACTATTTTAGATATTACTTTTTTCAAATCGAGAAAATGCTTGAGAGAAAACATTGTTTTAGATCAGAAAGTTTTTCATCCACATTCGGATTTTTTAAAAGTTAAACATCCTATAGAATCAGTCTCTCTACCTCCGATAGATGTATCATTGTCTGCATTATACCTCCCTCATACTTCTCTTTTGAAGTGAATTAATCTATGATTCTAATAATGTCGACATATGTCATGTAGTCAACTGGATCGTTCTTTCACGATAGGAGCGTCACTCTAGGGAACCTCATGGGCATTTCAAGCATTGTTGAGCTCTCGCGGAGATCCCTAAGACGAGGGAAAACACTAACAGAAACACTATCTTTTGAAACCAAGAGACAATCGAACCCTAAATCAAAACTTTGGTGCTTTGGTTTTTGTTTATGCCAAAGGGACAATGGTGATGTGGTTGATATTTCTGGAAACCACAATATTGTGCCCCTTGGTCACTTTCTTGAAGCGGAAAGAAGAGCGGCTCAAGATCATAGACAAGGCCAACATAGTCCCCTTATTTATGGAGCCGATGAACTAGCATCGGCTCAGCCTTTTGGGGAGTCATCAAACTCGTTGTTTATGGATGGGGCAATCATGCCTCCTACTAGGTTAATCTCGTGGTCTAGTTCGAATGCTAATGGAAGAAGAGCAGTTAAAGGGTTAAGAACTCCATGTTTCTAAGAAAACATTTGTGTGATTTGTCGATATTTGTTACTAGATTTACTAGCTTTGTTTTTGTGATGAGCTTGTGATCAATTTTGCCATTATGAGTAATGATGTTTAATATAATTGTTATTTCTTTTTTATTGGATTTGGTGATTACTAATTAGGGAGGTATCCAAAGTTTTTTTTCTCTCTCTCTCTTTGGAATGGAATATTTGTTACACTTCACTTCAGATGAGCTTTTCAAGTTTCATATCATGATTTTCTTTATTGTTATTATAGGTCAATTAATAGTGAAATACTTAACGTAGTTTTAAATTTCTGTGTAATTTTAATGAACAAATCTCAGTCATTGATATATAATGGTTAAGCTTAATTATATATTTTGTACATAAAGGGGTATTTTGGTCATTTATCACTTACAACAAAAGAATCGATTATTTTTTTAAAAAAAAATTATTATTTTTTTTAATTATTATTTTAATCTTGAGAAGTGATTCTAAAGGGGCAAATATATTATTAAAGTTGTCTTAAATAATTAACTTCTATTGAAAAGTTTGAGTAAATTATCGAAAACGAAAGTTGAAGACATTATATAAAGATTTCCCCTCAAAGATCAAGATAATGTATTATCATTAGTAGAGGACCACAAATGAGGTTGTAGAAATGTGAAAGGACAGTTATGTAATTCATTGCTTTTCAATGTTCTACATATATTGAAATATGTTTGACCACTTGATTGTTCGTATGACACTTAGCAATCAATATCCTTTCTCGAACCGTGAAAATGGCGCAGTTATCATCGATACATAAGTGATGTCGAACAACCTAAATTTTATATTTTATAGCCTATTGGTAAATGTATAAGTTGTAAGATATTGTCTATGACCTATAAGTCATTAATATAAGTCTCGTCGTTAACAAATGAAGTAGATTATGTGTTATTAAAAAAAAGTAATGTCGAGAATCTTACAATACAAATTGATATTGATTCTTACTAATTTTTTTAGGAAAATGCTAATGACAACCCTTAGGGCTGTCATTAAGAAGGCAAAATACACAAAAGATAAGCCCCCTAAATTTTAGGAATATTACTTTTTTAATCAATGTACAAGCTTTTTATGCATGTTAGTGACAGCCCTAAGGGCTGTCATTAGCAAAACCCATTTTTTTATACTTATTTTACTACTTAGGTGTTGTTTGGTAGCATCTGAATGATTAATATCTGAATGATACAGAAGTCTGAATGATTCAGACTTCCCATGACATCTGTCCGATTAAGAGGCGGAACATGTTGAATTATTGATTCAGAAACTGATTAAGAGGTCTTACAAAACACTATAAATCGGTCCGATTAAGATGCTGACTTCTTAACTGAATTATTAAGAAGCTTACCAAACAACACCTTTTTTATTCAATGCGAATGTTTAAATTATATGATGGGATTGAGAAAGAAAATTAATTAATTCCACATATTAATTATACGAGTAAGCATGTTTAGTAGGAATCAATATAATTTTTTATTTTATAACCTTTTCTTCTTAATGAACACTTGTAGAAAGAGTAAATAATGACAACTTTTGTATATATACGTATTTTTGTCACACATTCATAAGAATTGTGAACTTTAAAAACAAAGTCCGGTAAATAAAATATATAATTATCACAACGATATCTAGTTTACATGTCACTATACAACGTGTATTAGACTGAACGGTATGTGCTAAAGGCCGTTGGCGTGGTGCTGAGGTGGCCTATGGCCACGGCGTGGTGGGAACAACGAACACCGCCCCCTACACGGCGTGGGGGCGGGTGGTGGACGCCGGTGGTAACGAGCACGGGCTTTAACGGGCGTGGGGGTGTGCTTTTTTGACCGTTGGAAGCTTTTTTGGAAGAAAAGTTTATACATAAAAAAAAACAACTTACCTGGTATGTTTGCCATGGCTAGGGTTGGAGAAGACGCTATATGTTTTGGAGAAGACAACTTTTAGGGTTTTCTAATACTAGCTTTTTTTATTTTGGGCCTTTGCTTTTTTTATTTTGGACTTTTATTAAAACTTGGGCAAACTTTTTGTTTTGGGCTTTGGACATATTTTTTTATTACAAAAATTTTAGATGAATATATAAATTAAATAGTTTGTTTTAAGATTAAGTAGTAATAAATGATAATTGTTTTTAAAACTATAATTTAAATCTCTTTTATTAAAATAAAGTGAAAAGAAATGATGAGTTGGAAAAAAATGGTGTGGGGTGGGGTGGTGGGTATTTCCTGGATAAAGTGGAGTGGTGTGGTGTGGTGTAGTGTGGTTGGTGAGGTGGCAGATGATGTGGCGGAAATTTTCAAGTGGTGGTGGTGCCCATACCCCATAGTCTTAGTCTCCACCAGGCACCAACGTATTTTTCTTGACCCGATCACAAGTTGACAAAAAGAAATTGTCATTTAGTATGAGATGGTTAAGGTATTAATACACCCATATAATTATACCCAAGATAAAAACAAAATCGTACATATTCATTTAATATCCTTATGTACGTGTTTTCGGTTTCTTCTTCATAATGCAACAAGACGTAGACGGACCACAATATTTTGACCGGTGTTACATTTAAAAAGAATGGAAATTGAGGGGTGTCAAAAGGTAATCAAAACTAATCCCCACAAAAGTTGAGAGTTTTGTTAATTGACCCAACCAGTTAGATGAAAGTTACAATTTGGTCCCCACAATATATGACCCAATCTCAGTTGTCTTCATACATAAGACATAAGAGGGTATGGAACTATGAATATACATGATGGTACATCAAATTATTGAAACCAACCAACAGACAGTGATCACATGAGTAACCCAGCAACCACACACTTGTACCTTAACTAAGATATCATGTAATCAAGGTTGTACAATCATACAATATAGTTGTACATCATGCTGTCAAAGTTGTATTTTAACGTAATAAAAATTATAGCACGAAATAGTGAACTTAAAAAATAAATAAAAATAACATACGTATTACTAGGGTCGAGTAAATGAACATCTAAAAAAAATGTAATTTTAGTTTTGATTTAAGAAACAATATTAAAGAAAATTACCAAAATAGTCTATATTACATCCCGTTAAAACCAATATGGTTAGAATCTTCCAATTTTCAGGAAATAGACATAAATCTTGCCGAAAATGAGTCCGTGAAATTGACCCTTTTTTTGCGGGTCAATGAGAGCTCACCACTAGACCATATTCTTAGCTGAAAGTTTGAATATTATCTGAGCATTAATAATAAGGAAAATGCTAATGACAGTCCTTAGGGCTGTCATTAAAAAGATAAAATACACAAAAAACAACCCCTGAATTTTAGAAATATTACTTTTTTAATCAATGTACAAGCTTTTTATGCATGTTAGTGACAGCACTAAGAGCTGTCATTAGCAAAACCCTAATAATAATCGTCGAGTCCAATTAAATTACGACATCTAGAAAACGTTGAATTGCAAGAAACCTTCATGGTAACTCGACAGAGTTTTAAACCCTTTGGAGATTTTCTAGGTGTCTTATTTCAATTGTGCTCAACGACATATTATTAATGTTCGGCTAATTTTGCAACTTTCGCCTAGGAATATGGACACGTGGTGAGCTCTCCTGGACCCGCAAAAAATTGATGAGTTTGCCTAGACATTTAGGGCAAGATTTATGTTTAGTTCATGAAATTTGATAGATTCTGATCAATATTTACAAATTTGAATATCATATCATATTAATGTATTATTATGTTGTCAACCATCATATGAGATACTAACCTAGCTTTTTTACAAAAAATATCTCGTTACTTTAATAATATATACAAGGATAATACATGACGTATATTTTACTTTTCTAAATTATATCCCTACCAAATATTCGTTAGTTATGTATTTGTTTATTAAATTTTTATTATCAATATTACATTAATAATGGATAATAATAACTTTCTAATCCATTGAGATCTGGCTCTTAGTTGATTTAACATCTTCATCTATATATAGAGCTACATCCCATTATGCCATGACACCTCATCACAATGCTCGCTTCTGATTGGATGAAAATGCCACCTGTAATTCATTCATTGGTCCAACAGTACAACAACAACTGCACAATAGGATAACAGTAAACACTTATATTTTGCCGAAATTTCAGGCGTTCAACACAGCCTGTCAAATATAGTTTTAATTAGCATCCATCCACCACGATCATGTCCTTCTCATCTTCATACGCAAATCCCCTTCTCTCGCAAATCAGTCGGCGAATTCCCCTTCGCAAATCAGTCCTTCTCATCTTCATATTTCACCTGCTATTCTTTTTCAAATAAATTGAGGATTGTTCTGTTAAATTCAGATCATCATCGTCTGCCTTCAATTACATATTCTAAGGTTTGTTCCTTAATATTCTAAGGTTTCAATTTTCATTGGTGTGGAGTAATATTCAAATTACCATCGTTATGTTCCTACAGTATCAATATGATTGATTGATTTAAAAGATTTAAGCTTTCTTTTAAAGTTTTATATATTCAATCGATTGATTTAATTGTTCGATTCATCCAGATTTAAAGCTTCTGCTTTACACATAAGTTTGCTTTATATGGGGCATAAGATGATTCTTTGATTACTTGATTTTTTTGAGGTTTTATAATGAACATGAGAATGTAGGTTAAGAAAAGAAAGACTGATTTTTTTTTGACAGAATAATGAAATAAATGAAAATAAACATGTCATATGGGTCAAACAGTTCGACTGGTAACAATAGGTATCAACATCTACCCAAACCACCTGATTTGACCCGTTACTGACCCGCCCAATCTGCCCATTTTGAAAACTTTTACGCAGCCTCATTTGGTGATACCATGCTCATTTTTTTTGCATTTGATTAAGTTCACAAGCTAATGATTTCGACTTAAAGTGTAATTATTACCTGAATATGAGCAAGCATTGACATATCACACATCGTGAACTTGGGCAGTAGGTGGTTTTGTTCTATACATTTTGTTTTTGTTTTTATTTAAAAAATGAAATACACTGATGGTTTGTTTTTATTTAAAAAATGAAATACACTTATGGTGATTACATGATGTCCAACATGCACATTTCGAACTTGAAAAAGCGACTCATCTTCAATCTTCTATTGTTTTTGAGCAAAATCTGATAGCTAGAAAAAAATCGACATTTGAGAATGGTAAAGTAGTTGTTATAGTATATTCTTTTCCCATCTTTTATTTGAGTTGTAATTAAGGGTTGACTTTTTCTGTGCATGTTTGACTAACAGACTATCGAGTGCTAGCCGTTTGGAGGAAAGTTTTTACCTGCAAGCATCCATGACTACATCTGATATTGTTGACCTGCAATAATGTATCCTCTTTTTCTTCTACTATATACCGTTGGTGATTATGCATTTTCTTTTGGGAAATCTGCATACGAAAATATGCAGTCATAATGGTGAATTGGAGAATAAAGGTGTAGTGCACTAATAAATCCCTAATGACATTAATTTATATTATAGGGGTAGTTGGTGAATCCCTTGACGAAATATGCATGTGTCATGCTAGAAGAGCAGATACTTGAAAAGCTCAGCTCTTTTGAGGAATTCTTGGAGATATGCAATGCTTGAGGCCTTTAAACAAAGGGGTCTGCACAAATTGTCTAGGTGCGACCATTTAGCCAAGCAACCCCCATTTATTATAAAATTTCCATTATATTTTTGATGAAGTTTGAATTCAATTGAATAGTCAAATTTAATTGACTATTCAATTAATTTATTCAATTGATCAATAGCTGATAAGGAAGTTAGTGTTTATATTGATCAAGCAATGTATATTTATATGGATAGTAATTGCAGTTAATTTTTATGAGTTGTTTATGGATACCAATTGGCAATTGCATGCTATTTCTATGGATATCAATCATGGATACGGACTATGTAACGTTATTAAACCCGAACTAAAATTACATTTTTTTAGTGATTCTTATTTATATAATATAAAATTATTCTATTTCTGTTTTGATTTTTTTGTAAATTTCATTTAATTTTTTGGTTGACTTTTTAAGGTCAACGGTTGTTTAAATAATGCTTAAAAGTAAGTATTTTTATGCTTCGAAATCAACTTGGGTTATTTAGTTTATACTCATAATCTAAAAAAATTGGACTGTAAAACTTGAATTTATGAGAATCTTGCATTTAGATGAACCCTAATTGTGTAAGTAATTCAAAATTGTGTTATAATGTTGGTTTTAAATTGTTGATTGTTCAATCAGGCAGCAATGTGAGGCAATTTCAGAGCTCATTTTGTGGCAATTTATCTGCTAACACTTGGTTTACAAGAAGAACAGATGCAAATACTAACTACAGAAGTAGCATTAAAATCACCTCATTGGTAACAAAAAAAGTTCAATTTTTTTATTTTTTTTGGTTTTTGTAATGAGAGATGAAATTGATGTTGAATGTTTATGTTCTTAAATAACTCACTTATGGAAATTAGAACTTTTTATAAAAGAATTTTTATAATAATAATAAAATTGATTTGTGTGTATTTTTAGTTTTCAATTGGTAAGAAGGCCAAGGTAATCAAGAGAGAGAATGTTATCCCAGATCCAGATTACCGAATTCCGATTGTTCTTCTTGGTTTGTATTATTCCAAATCTTTTCATATATTGAGAATAAATTGTGATAATTATTGTTTAAATTATAATTAAACAGGTTTAAGTGGTGGTTTAGTGTATGGAGACAACCTAATAGCAGCTACTCCTGTTAGTCTTCTTGTCTTACTTCTACTTTTTCAGGTCATTTTTTTTAATATTTAATGATTACTCTTTGCCGTTGGAAGTTAGTGATTCCTTTACATATAATATTTATTCATTTCAAATTAATATAATTATTATAATTAAAAAATTGTTAATAATGTATTAACTACATCATAACAGATACTCTTCATTCATAAACTGGGAGCTCTGGTGGCCAAATTTCCCAATTTTGGTTTACTTTAAAGAATCGCAAACAAAACCCGAAGGACAAGTCCACTTTTTTCCTGTCATTTTTGTGAGTATTTGTTTTATTTTTATTCAACAATTTTTAATGTTTTTTAATGATTTTACATCTTGAATATGTTTTTGTTGGTTTTATAACAGAACGGGAAACAGTTATATGACGTCATGGTGGAACGGGCTGGATCTTCAAAAACTAGCAGCCCAAAATAGTAATCGCAATAAGCATGTGGAAAAACACAACTTTTTTGTATTTTCTAGCAATTACATATAACAATCACATTGATGCATAATTGTATACAATCGATGAATAAATTCAATTCTATAACTCTATAAATTGTTGTAAATTTATAACGACCAAATTAAATAACACAATTCAATCATAGGGTTAACTTTTGAATAGTCATTTCCTTGAGAGAACTCGCTAATCTTTGGAACACCTTAAGATTATGACCAACTTTATCCTACAAAAACAACATAACTACAGCCATTATATTATATTAAATTAAATTATAACATGTTAAAATAATGTAACAATATATGTAATGTAATAAGCAAATAAGCATACCTTTCTTAGCATTTCAAGTCTTTCTAAAACTGGCTGTAATAAGCAAATAAGCATACTTTTAGACAGTTGGGGTGGATTTTTGAAGCTGAATTTTTTTGTGGGCCTTAGTTGCATAAATTCCCATTTTTCTGGAGTTTATGGGATTTTTCGATTTTTTTCTGCTGTTGTTGTTGTTTGGTGCATATTTTCGGTTTAAAAATGCAGCAGAAGGGCAGATTCGGTTCCAGTGGGCAGATTATTTTGAAAATTCTGAAGCTGATTGGAACTATTATTTCAGAATTTTGGAGAATTTATGGGATTTTTATGATTTTTTTAGGTGGAGTTGGCCTATCGGGTAATAATCCCAAATGGTAAGAAGTATCAATGAGGGAGTGGTTCGCTTACAGATTGCAAGACATGAGAAATCAGTTCTCCATGATACTCGGTGGTAGGCGATTGTTACAGCAATTTTGTACCGACAGATACTCAATGGTTGAGGCTGAGAGGATGAGATACATAATTACGCAACAAAAAGATTTAAGAACTGAGACGTATGCGAAATTGTCGATCTTGGCGCAAAATCAAGATAATGGTAATGTATTACGTGGTAAGAAGTACGTGCTACCGTCGTCATTTCGCGGAAGTCCAAGGTATATGATGCAGAACTATTTAGACGCCATGACGATTTGTAAATTTTACGGTTATCCTGATTTATTCATAACCTTCACGTGTAACCCTAATTAGACAAACCATTATTGTGATTAATTTGATACAAAATTTTGTCTGTAAAATTTTTGGTTGATACAAAGAAGTCTTATTTCGTTTGTAAATTTTATGTAACATCTGTTCATGTATCGATTTTTCTACAAATTCATCAGCTACAGCATTATTATGTCATTTTTAAAATTATTAATCTTTGTTGGTATTTTTCTACATACTAAATTTTGAAGCATACCCGCCCATCGGGCGAGTTATGAAGCTAGTTTTCATTAATATAGAAAACCACTAAATCATGAGTCATCAAACTCTTGACTTCAGATGTCACATGTCATTAAGTGGTTCGTTATTTAGGTGTTATTTATTTAGGAAGTTATTAAATATTTATACTTTTTCAATATCTACGGTAGAAGATCGAAAAGTTTGCAAAAATATTGAATATGTGTTATTTGGTAAGCGTCTTAATGATTCAGTTAAGAAGTCAACCTCTTAATCGGACAGATTCAGAGTGTTTGGTAAGGCCTCTTAATCAGTCTCTGAATAAAAAATCTAACATGTTCTGACTCTTAATCGGACAGATATCAGGAGAAATCTGAATCATTCAGACCTCTGTATCATTCATATATTAATCATTCAGATGCTACCAAACATGAGTATAAGAGTTACGTTGATTCATTTAAAACTCAAACACGTTTAGATCAAACTGTGTTTTGCCAAGAGGTAGGACCTCCTTAAATTTGATCTAATTACATCGCGTTATATATCGCTTCAAATGAAATCTTTTCTTTTCTATATATAAAGCAAAATACATAAAAACAAAATTACTTTATTATATAAAGTGCCACACTCCATAACCATGGAAATAAAAACAAAGGATGGGGTACAATTTACCACTCATCATTCTTCCATTAAAAGCATTACATAGATGAATATTGAATTTTCTAGCCTTGGGTAA
This sequence comes from Calendula officinalis, assembly GCA_963853835.1. Taxonomy (NCBI): domain Eukaryota; kingdom Viridiplantae; phylum Streptophyta; class Magnoliopsida; order Asterales; family Asteraceae; genus Calendula; species Calendula officinalis. Next base: position 98,785,589 of record OY970820.1, read on the forward strand.
AAAAATAATACTCTTTAAACATGTAACTAATCAAATACTCACCACTTTGCTTATTGCTTCAATCAACAACAAATCTGAAGACATGATCATTCTTTACACGACACCCAATCGGGCCCGGCCCGTTTTCATGGTTTATCACATTCATGGTCAACAGAGACCCGACCCGAACGCCCCATAATTTTCCCAAACGAGGGTACAGCCGATAACCCCTTAAAACTACTGCTTCCTTCACTAAAGTTTTGAGATTTTCTTGATTTTCGCAGCTTAGGAGAGGAGTAAACATCGAGTTCTTGGTCAACGGAGTTGACTTTGACTTTCACAACGGTCAACCGTGCTATACTGCTTCTGCAAAACGGGCAGATGGGTGCGGGCAGGGTTGCGGTTGTTGGGTTGGGTTTGTTGTGGCAACATAACGCGAGTGTGCATTGCGCGCACATTTGGTGACCACAATCTTGAACTTCAATCGCGCATAATTGGTCAAAACATATGCAACATAATTGCGAATCGCTGGCCTGAAAAAAAAAATTAAAAAAAAAATATTTAAAGTTAGTTGTGGAAGATTAGATCATTGCTCATTAAACTAATCTAAAGTAAATATAAACATATGTTATGAAATGTTAATAAAAATATCTAGTGGTATCAAAGTCAAAAGTCATCAAACATGACCATTTCCACATATAACAATCCAAAAGTTGTTTGTATTTATTTAAAACTTTTCGTCTTTTTCAGATTTGTTTACCGTCTCTTGTTCTTGACCATTAATGGAGCGTCGAGATGTTTGTTTTGAAAACGATGTATAATCAGAATCAAATAATCAACTGTACTAAAATACGCGATAGTGCATGAGACATGCTCCCATTGTTTGAACAAACATTTAGTATAAAAAAATAATATGTGAAATGAGAGTAATTTATTTTCGATTAGGTAAAAAATCAATACTACCTCTGAGATGTTATCATCGACATCAGAATGAGAAGGAGATGACACCGAAAATCCCGAACCTTTTAAAATGTTTCTCTCTCTTTCTCTATTGACCTCCATTAAAGCTTGCTCTAATAAAGCTTTTGCATCTTGATTAAGCTCGTTAATGAACTTTAATGGTGATGGCCACACTAATGGCTCGGCTGATGAAGGATTTAGTAAAGCCGCACATGCACCGTTTTTGTGTTTTAATGCAACCGTATACGGAATTCTCCTACATTATTTAAAAATAATAATCACTATACAATAATTAGAATACTATATAATAATCAAATTTTTACGGGAAAAAAGAATTTAATTACCCGGATGCATCTCTATGAAGTCGATCTGCACCCCATGCTAATAATTCTCGAATGCAATCTATTGAACCCCCTCTTGCAGCCAAATGAAGTGGAGTGCTACCAGGAAGACTACAAAAATAAGATTAGTTAGCAAACACGAAAAGAAATTAAAAATATTAATTATAAGGATTTTCTTAACGACAACTATAGGGTTGTTTATAAGGTGCAAGGACATGTTACATGTATACATTATTGTAATTATAAAGAAAATCTAAAATAAATAAATAAAAATCTTGTAATAATGTTTACCCATAACCACCGGTGGATGCACACACAAGAGCACCATTATCCAAAAGTATATGAACACATTCAGGGCTTCTTTGACGGGCGGCTAAATGTAACGGTGTTGCTCCTTTACCGTCTCTTATATTCACAAATCTTGAAAAACCCCTAAATTTTGAAAACCCCAATTCAATTTTAGAGAAATTTGCAAGATTAATTTGAGAAAAGATGGTTAATTTGTTAATAAAGAATGGATTTTTAAAGGGGATTTACCAAGAAACTGCAACGTGTGAGGTTCGAGCAGAGGAAAGAATGGTTTGGAGACAATCGGAGTGACCGTAATAAGCAGCGTAGTGTAAACATGTTCTTCCGTTTATTGAATCGAACATTAGAATCTGTTGAATTTGAACAAAATTATTGTCAATTTTGAAGTGAATCTAATCGATTTCTAGTTTTAGAAATCTAAATTAACGTACATTAGCACCAGCTTCAATTAGCTTCTCAACACAAGAGATCTTTCCATACATTGCAGCTAACATTAATGGAGTCTGTTTATGACGATTTACAGAATCAGGATTGATTGATCGATTTTCCAAAAGCATACTAACAATCTGAAAGATATATTGAAAACCCAGATAAGAAATCAAACAAAGAAACAAAATCAGAAGCACCCATTAATCAAATCAACCGAAAAATTGAATCTTTTTACAATAAAGCAACAAGCTTTAGCACAAAAATCAAGAAATCAAGAAGTAACAAACCTCGATCTGGCCATTAGCGGCAGCTATGTGAAGAGCAGAACGACGATCATACACAGTAGTTTGTTTAACAAGATTTGGGTCTTTTTCCAAAACAGTTTTCACAATCTCTAAATCCCCAAATTTAACTGCTGTGAGTAAACCATGTTCATCTTGTATTCTGCAACTTAAACCTTGCCCCATTTTTTAAGGGATTTTAAGGTTCGATTGTTAGCGTGGAGACCGGTGGAGGTTCGCCGGAAACATCCACCGGCGGCAAGAGAGGGATTGGTGGTGGTGGTTGTTAATGAAGAAAGTGTAGAATGGCGTCATATTTAAGTAGAGTAGAGAGATAAATGGGGACACAAGGCCAAAGACGGAGGAAGGTGGCGAACGGGCAGCTAGGAGAGGTAAACATCTGACAACGGGCAGGTGTCAGTAACTTACGGGCAGTTTTGAGATTCCAAAATTAATGTAGTGGGTCCATTTACTTGGGTAAAAATGTAGGAGTAATTAGTTAACAGTAAGTACTACGGTAAAAGATTTATGTAACAATTTTTTTAGCTTCTTTTATTTTTGAACAGTTTAAGGAGCGACCGGGAAAGAATGAAAGATATATATTAGCAGAGTGGGGAGGGTGTTTTTATAATTGAAAATTTGAATATGAGAATTTTTTATCATAAATGATTAAACTATATGTATTCATAGTGTAATCATTGATGATTAAACTGATAATTATCGATGATTACACATTAATCATCGATGATTACACAGGCACGGGCAGCCCTCGAGCGCTCGACAATGCCTCCCTTGCGCGCTCGTCAATGATTCCCTCGCGCGCTCGACAAGCCCTCCCTCGCGCCTCGACAAGTCCCCCATCCCCAGATCAACATCTGATATCTATTCTCGCATTCTCACCAATATATAAATTCTCAAAAGAACTTATTCCTTAGTAAAGAAATATTAATGTACTATTTAATTTTTGTGTAGTTTTAAGTGATAAATTTCAACCATTAATCAATAAAATCTAATGGTTAAAATTAATCACATACTTTATACATTTTATTTGATCTTACATAAAAATCGATTTATTTTTATTTATTTATTGAAAATTTATTTTATTATTCATATTATTTGATAAGTACGTGTGTTACTTAATTACATGTGATGTGATTGTATACTAAATCACATGTGATAAAATATACAATCATATATGATTATCAGAATATGTATCTATAAATTTATAAGAAGTTACAATAATATAATGTGTAATTTAATGTACCATTAAAACTTAATATCCACATTTTCTAAAAATAAATGCACATTTACTTTTTATGATTATAATGTACTCCCTCCGTCCCACAAAAAAGTTCCCATTTCCCTTTGGCACAAGATTTTAGGTGATAGTTAGTGGTGGGGTCATTGGTATTATTTTGATTAAAATATAAGGTTGGTTTGGAGAGAGAAAGATAATTAGTGGATATTATTTATGGGGTTCTTAATAATAATAGTATTTTATTGTGTGGAGCCCACCACATGTGAGAAATGAGAACTTTTTTGTGGGACAAAAGCTTTAGGAGAAATGAGAACTTTTTTGTGGGACGGAGGGAATATTAATTAGAGCATTAGGTGTGGTCACACCAAGTCGGAGTGCCACATCCGCGTCACCTATGCGCAAAATCATTATTTCACATTTCACATTCAAAACCCCAAATACCCCCTCTACCATAATTTAATCTAAAATATATTTTTTGGACCCACTAAAATATCCCTTACCCAATAAAAACACCCCAAAAACACTCTCCCTCCTCCCTATTGGCTCGCTGCTTCCGCCACTGATCCGACTTGGGCCACCACTCACACCACTTACGGTGTGGTGGCGAGATGTTTTGGGGTGATGTGGCATCTGGCGGATGAGATGCTCGTGATTGCACCCAACGCTCTAAGTATATATAATTGCTGCATAATTAGCATAAAATATACTTCCTCCGTATCACAATAAGTGATACACTTTCCATTTATGGGTGTTTCACAGTAAGTGATATACTTCAAAGGTTACCTTATTTGGCAAAATTGTGGGACCCAACCTCCACTAACTATCCACTTTAATAAAGTGAAATTACCCTTATACCCTTACTTTTACTTTGAAAACTCATTAATATTACTTCATTCAAGAAAAGTGGGACACATCCTCCACTAATTGATCTACTTTAATATATTTTAATCTTACTTTAATCTTTTGCCTCAAACTCCGTGTTTTCTCAAATGTATAACTTATTGTTATACGGAGGAAGTATAATAAGTTTATCAGATAATATAGTTCAGTGGTATACGGTATTTATGTAATTCCACATGTTTATGGATTTAAGTCTTGGCATGGACAAGAACATGAGTATTAAGTGTATGTGACTGTGTGTGTTAATAGTTAAAGAAAACAAATAAATTAAAATATAACATAATATAAAAAAAGTTTTCAAAAGTATATTACTTTATTAAAAATAGATAGTCAGTGGAGAAATAATCTCACTTTTTATCAAATAAGGTAAGTTCTAAAAATACATCACTTATTTTGATCCACCTCTAGATAGAAAAGTGTACCACTTAGGGGTGTTCACTATTCGGATATAACCGGATTGTCCAATTGGACATATTGGATCGGATTATTTGGATTGATCATTTCGTTTTTTGGATCGATTTGGACTTGAACCAAATTAATAGTTTGGATTTCGGATTGGATTTGGTTTCCGTTGTGAAAACCGGACTGTCCAAATAAACCGAATAGTAACATATAGTAAATTGATTTATATACTAACACTTGTTGGTTTCCATTGTAAGCAATTATGGTACTCATTTTCTTTATATTTCTTATAGTAAATTGATTTATATACTAGCACTTGATCCATTTTATATTGTATCAGTTGGCGATGCACCAATATTTTTGGAGTTTTTGATAAAGTTGATGTCAAGATTTTTGCATATATAATTGTAAATGTCAAAAGCTATGAATTAGACATGTTTTTATGTACAAAGTAGTTTATCATTTGGAATTTTACATACTGAACTTAATATTATTTATGTTATATACTTTTGTAGTATTTTGAAAATTTTAAGGAAAAACTAAACGGATAAACCAAACTAACCATATTGTTATTTGGTTCGGATCGGTTTGGTTTTCGAATTAGTTTGGACGATTCAGTTTGAACTTTTGAAAACCGGACTTTGGTTCGGATAAAACCAAACCGTCCAAACGAACACCCTTAGTACCACTTGTTTTGATACGGAAGTAGTACTAAAGTTATATTCTTTCGTATGTACTTTATATTTAATGTAAAGGTTTTAAAAAACGCGTCATGGCGGCGCCAAGGCGTCGTCAAGGCATGAGGCGTGACGTCGACGTTACGAAACAGACCATGGCGGCTAGGCTTGGCGTGACGTGAGATAAGGCGCGTCTTATGACGAGTTTTTTGTACGGCGGCTCGGAAAAATAGTTTTTAAAAAAAAATGATGACATATATAATTATAAATTTTGATGTAACACTTTGTATGAACTTTATATATGAATTGTTATATCATCAATACATCTTTAGTTTTTTTTATTTTAAATTTGATATACGTATATATATAAATTTTATAAAAAATTTGTCACGTCAAGTACGTCACGCTTTGAAAAACATTACTTGAGCATTGATGGTGTTACCACGCTACGCCTTACGCTTTCTAGAACCTTTAAAAGAAAATTAGTTTATACATATTATAAATCTTTTTTTCCAATAACTTAAGCATATGCCAAACATCGATTTTCTTTAGCGTTTACATTTTCTAGTGTGAAAAGCGAGAAGTATTTTGTTTAACGAGGTTTAACATATATCTCCATGACCTCCATTAATCGTTGTTATTTTTACACAACCACCGCTACTAATTATACCAGCCACACTCCCGTTACCAATTTAAGGGCATTATTCATCTTGGATTATTGTTTAGTCTTAGAGACATAATTAAAGTAATGGGGAGATGATGGTAGCATCTTACTCTTTTGATAAGATTTTTCAATCTGCATCTTTCATGACTATATTATATAAGCCGCTTTGCATACTTTTCCCTTTTAAGGCCCGTCCCAATGCACACACTAGAACTCGTTGGTTTGAGTTAACATTTGGCACAAACACGTCCGTTATAGTGACCTCATTCCCAAATGTGTTAGATATCCGACGAGTTGATAAACAAGTTCGGGAGTGTGCTCAATTGTCCGTTGGTAATGTTTGTTCATTTTGGACGGAAATTTATTTCTTATAATACCAACATGTATATTTAGCTATTTCCGTTGGTAAATAGTTGAAAAAGATACCAACAAAGTAGTTGTAGTTGGTGATCACATAAAATGAAGAATACCAACAAATATAAGTAGTTGGGAATTTACTAATCTAGTTGGTATTTTAAAATTTTAAAGCAATATACATTTAACTATCATTTTAGTGAACATTATATTCTCCCCTCAATTAACGGTTAAGGAAACATTTATAATTATATAAAAAGGTAAAACTTATTAATTAAAGCCAAAGTTTCAAAATATCTTGAATTGGTGAGGTGGTGCTTTAAATGGTAGAAATAAAGATCTCTATATAGTTGGAAAATGATATAAAATATTGTGAAAAAGGACCCCATGAGTCCATGACTATGAAATAAAAGTTAGAAAAAAGAAAATGGATACGAAGGACATACACGGCGATGATCATGGCTACTTGCAAGTGTGCTTCTATTTTACTGTTCAGGCAGATTGTGACATTCCTATTTTATTCTTGATTCTCCCCAAGTAGAGATTATAGAATTAGCTTTTAACCCATAGATACTTTTAAATTGAATTAACTAGAATATTAGATACTTAGAGGATCCAAGGATTGTTTTAGTAATATTATAGAGTTCTTTTTCTCTATATCATTGTTATAAGTCTATAAAAATAATCCCAAAATCATCATCCTACACAAAAAATCTCCTTAACCAGGTGCATGCCAATAGTGTCGGATTATTGGCCTATAACGCAAGTGATGGATACCCTATAATGGTGTTATAGGATCTTTGGTGAGGCTTTAAGTAGCATATATCAAACATTCTTAAAGGGATCTTTGGTGAGGCTTTAAGTAGCATATATCAAACATTCTTAAAGTTACAAGATTTAGTAACAACACTTCTTTGTTGCACCAACAATAATGCTAAATATATTACCCCTTTTCTTAAGTATTTCTTGCTAAAATTACAATATCCATCATTTTCCTTTTTATGTAATATGAATACTATAACCCTTTATATCAACTTGAATAGTCAAAGAAGATAAAAAGTTAAAATGATTGGGGAAATTGTAAGATAAGATAACATATTATTGTGTCAAATTTAACTAGATAAAATACTACACATACATTTATTTTTCTAATTAAGTATGATACTAATTACTCAAGATTAAACAATCAACGTAATGGAAAACCCTCTACACCCGGTTACCATAAGAGACTCGAGAGTAAAGTTAAAGAAATTATTCATATGATTTTTTTCAAATTGTTAAAAGTTTCGCCTCTCCCAAATTTTTTATGTAATTTACCTCCTTTTACCATTAAATGTTAACGGATGGACCAATACATTCACATAAAATCATTGGGCTATATTGTCTCAAATTGTTGGGCTGTTAGTAGTAATAGGTTTGGACCCTAAAGATAAAAGATTGAAGATCACGACTACATAAAAAGAAATGTGAATTTTTTTTTTTGACACTTTTAGCTGTTGACTTTACATTGCAAGGCTTAAGCCTCCTCCTACTAAATAATAAACATTTTGCCTAAATTCCCACTAATTTATCAACTCGCCACAAAATAATACACATTTTGCCTAAATTCCCAGGAATTTATCAACTTTGTAAAGACAAGAATTATGTTTATCTAACTTTAGCCGCATGCTCAAACAGTTAAACCTCGTATAAGAGCAAATGAGTTGTTTTTTAATCATTGAATAATTCTAGTCCTTTATAGTATACAATAATTTATGATCTTGTCTAGTTTATTTCGACCATGAATGACAAAAACTTGATCATTTATTGTATTTTTTAATTAAATAACGATAGTACATTCAATTGCTAAACGAGTAAACGACTAATCAACCTAAAGATTTAAATAATAAGATGATTAGTAATTTTTTCTTTTGAATTTAAAATTTGGTTTGGACTCAGTTGTTTATGGCGTTTCACATGCTACTATAGTACTATAGTCCAAGTCTTTTTGGGCCCCTACCACATGCAATGGGCCCCAACATTCTAGAATCGGTGATTTTAATAAAGACCCAATTGTCCTTGTTTAACATTTTTTTATTATATTGTTTAAATCACTAACCAAAAATATCTTCACACACTTGAAAATATAAAAAGCTCGTTTGTGAAGTTTAAAATGTTACAAGTTACATACAACCTATAAACTATCTACCGTTATTTGAAGTTATAGTAACTAGGTTGAGAAAATTTGAGCCTTGGATGGCATCTATTATACATATTTGGTCCCGTTTTGAATTCTAATGAAATTTAACACGTAGGTTGACAAATTTATCCTGGATTTTAATTGGTTGTTGGGTTGGGTTAGAAGTTAGAGCTTTTATCGAGATTGAGGTAAAAAATCTTAACCCGACCCGCTAAAGAATTGAGGTTGTTCGAGTTAGTCGGTTTTCATGTTTGTCAGGTTGGTTGAGTTACATGTAAGTTATGATTTTTTGGTAAAACTAAAAATTTATAAACCTAATTTCTCCAGTATCCATCTTCATTATTCTAATAGCCTAATTTCTAACATATTATTTTTCAATTCCTTGGTTTATGGTTAACAAAAATCTATATGCTAATATATTGAAATTTATGATGCCTTATCTTATGTCACGTCATAAGGTACATCTTATCATGCTTTATCTTACGTCACGTTTTACACATCCATCGTGATCCATTTCGTAACGTGGACACCGTGCATTAACACGGTGAGACGGCCCTACCCCGAGTCGACTCAGTGGCTTAACTCAAAATCAGGGTTGCTTTTAGGGATGCAAATTTAACCTGCGGGTTTGGGTACCCGCGGGTACCCGAGTTTTACGGGGCGGGTATTACCCGTCTAAACGGGTAACGGGTCGGGGATGGGTTTAAGTTTCATACCCGAGAGCGAGTACGGGTCGGGTACGGGTTTTATAATACCCGCACCGTTTATACCCGACCCGACTATATATATTAATGTGTAATTTTTTTTAATACAAATTTAGCCCACTAGTCACTACTCAAACTTAGCCCAACTCTTAATCTCTCATTAACCCAATTTAATAATGGTTAAAATATGGCTCGTCTCCCGTTAGTCCATTACGTATTGAACGAAATAAGCCTGAACGAACTAAGAGTATTAAATGTTTTAGATATTTTGTTTAATTTTTTTATAGAACGGGTACCCGTCGGGTTACCCGTACTCGTCGGGGATTTTTTTACCCGAACCCGACGGGTATTTGACCGGGTACGGGACGGGTATGGGTATGAGAATAGCGGTCAGGTACAGGTACGGGTTTTGCAGTACCCGCTATTACCCGTACCCGTTTGCATCTCTAGTTGCTTTCTCACTTCCAGCTAAGACTTAGCTAAAAAGTCAATTACAGAATCATCACTTAACCTAACCATGGTTAATTCTGAGGTTAAGCTCACACCAGCCGCGCCACTCTCTCACACAAAAAACCAAACGGTCCAAACCCATCTCTCCTTCTCTGTTCCTGCTCGTGACACCATCATCATCATCATCATCATCACTCTCTATATTCTCTTTCATGGAGAGGCGACTCTGACTATTTCTGGTCTCCGGTGGCTGTCACTGTCAATTTAGCGTAATCTGCTGTTTAATCGTCTAGGTTTTTGAATTTCATTTAGGAGTTTTTGGTTGTCGATCTGTGGAAAATTTTGAGAATTTGTGAAGGTGTGGTTGTTGTTATGGCGGAGGTAGGGAAAATTGGAGTGATTTTGAAGCTGATTGATCTCGTGAATGAGATTTCGGTGATATCGGATTATCGGAGTACGGTGAGGAAGCCGTTCTTCAATTTAGCTCGGAGGTTGAAGCTTTTGACTCCATTGTTTGAAGAGATTCGTGATATTAAAGATGCGTTACCTGATGATTCGTATCGATCGTTGCTTTCGTTAACGGAGGCTCTGGAATCGGCTGAGGAGTTGCTTCGATTGGGGAGTGAAGCTAGCAAAATCTATTTGGTACTTTCTTATAAATCGAATCTCGTAATTGACTATTAGGTTTTTTTATTTTCGTAATAATTGTGAAGTTCTGACTATGTTTTCGTGCTTGTTAGTTCTCAGTTTGGTGAGAAATTGACTCGTTTGGGTTTATTCTGCATCAATTTCTAGAAATTAATTGAACTTTAATGCTGATTTGTTGTTAACATTCTACACAAAATTCGAAGCATAATTGGAAGGCTGGAAGCTGACCTAGTGTTTTGAATCTAAATGAATTTGTATATTCTGTTGTGTTTTTCTAGACATGATTGTGTTAATGCATTTTTCTCAGAAAGAGAACATCTAATTAAGTATTACTGCAGTTTAAACAATCCTAGGGTTTATTAACTGTTTTATTGCTTAGCTCAGCTTAAACTCAGTGATTTGACAGCAGTTCATTTATTTGCTATCAATGTCTGAAATCTATTGTGAAATTAGTCTAACCTATATGAAACATTGTGGCCTTTGTTGAATCTTTACATATATTTTAGTCTAATGAATCCAATTGGTGTTATAGTTGACTCTGGATTTAACACTGTTTGCTACTGAGATCGTAATATGCATGAGATATAACTTATAATTGTAGCCTGAGTTTGTTATTAGTAATCAAGTTGGATATTTTTGAACACTGACGTATAATAGTGTCTGTATATAGTAGTAATTAATGTTTTCACTTTCAGTTTAGTGATCATACGTCTGTTTTAAGGAAACTTGATTAATCATTGCTTGATAAATTGAGATCTTATTATTGGTGTATCACACATGCAACCGTAGGATATAGGCGAAAAGTCAACTCAACTAGGTGCATGTCTTACGTGTACATTTATTAGCCGAGCTGCATATATTAAAAATACTGGAAAGAAACCGTATTTGTTACCTTACATTACGTTTTTTATGCTTTATTAAATTACTAAAAAAATTTCTGCGTGCAGGCCTTAGAGAAAGATGAAATTATGAAAAAATACCAAGAAATTACATCTCGTTTGGAACATGATTTAGACGGCATTTCTTTTGAAAAACTCGACATATCAGATGAAGTTAAAGAACAGGTAAAATACTAAATTATCCTCAGCAATTAAAATTCAATAATCACAATCTAGTTAACGTTCACGTGTTTTTAATTTTTAATATCAGGTTGCACTTGTTCTTGCTCAATTCCAAAGAGCCAAAGGAAGAACAGACCTCCCCGATATTGAACTAACCGAAGATCTTTCATCCCTTTACAACAAGGGCAGTGACGTAATTACAGATCCCGTTATCTTAAAAAGATTAATTGAAAAACTACAATTAACGGGAATAAATGATCTCACACACGAATCAATAACCTTACATGAAATGGTTACCGCTAGTGATGGTGATCCCGATGAAACTATTGAAAAAATGTCCATGTTATTAAAACATATTAAAGATTTTGTTTTAACCGAAAATCCAAACGTCGATTCACCTCCCGGAGAAACTTCCGATCCGTCAAATTCAAATGATCAAGAAACTTCATTAAAAAATGTTAAGAATAATACGGTTATTATACCCGATGATTTTCGTTGCCCAATTTCACTTGAGTTAATGAAGGATCCTGTTATTGTCTCCACCGGGCAGGTAATTAAAATTTAAGGATTTAAAATTATTATATTTCCTAAATGTGTAACAATTTGTGTAGACATACGAGCGAAGATGTATAGAAAAATGGTTAGAAGCCGGTCACCGAACATGTCCCAAAACGCAACAAAACCTAACGAGCACCGCACTCATACCAAACTACGTCTTACGCAGTCTCATAGCCCAATGGTGTGAAACAAACGGAATAGACCCACCAAAACGGTCAACTCAGTCAACTTCGGCGTGCACCCCAGCCGAACGGTCCATGATCAACGTCCTCTTAACCAAACTCAAATCGGTTAGCCCCGATGACCAACGGACTGCAGCCGGTGAAATCCGTCTTTTAGCAAAACAGAACGCCGATAACCGTGTCGCCATAGCCGAAGCCGGTGCAATCCCGCTCCTAACTCATCTCTTAACCGCACCCGATTCCCGCACGCAAGAACACGCGGTAACCGCACTTTTAAACCTATCGATTTGTGAAGAGAACAAAGGGAGTATAGTTTCATCGGGTGCGGTCCCGGGAATCGTTCTAGTTTTGAAAAAAGGTAGTATGGAAGCACGAGAAAACGCGGCCGCAACGCTTTTTAGTCTCTCGGTAATCGACGAAAATAAAGTTACAATCGGTTCGTTAGGCGCAATCCCGCCTTTAGTTTTACTACTAAACGAAGGAACTCAACGAGGCAAGAAAGATGCGGCAACCGCGTTATTCAACTTATGCATATATCAAGGCAACAAAGGTCGGGCAGTTCGGGCAGGTGTAATCGCTACCCTAATGGACCTCCTAACCGAACCACACGGCGCGATGAAAGACGAAGCTTTAGCTATTTTAGCTATACTATCGAGCCATCCGGAAGGGAAAGTGGCTATCGGGAAAGCCGATGCGGTTCGGGTTTTGATTGAGTTTATCGGGTCGGGTTCTCCTAGAAATAAGGAAAATGCTGCTGCGGTTTTGGTGCATTTATGTTCGGGTGATCATAAGTATTTGGTGGAGGCCCAAGAATTGGGGGTGACGGGTGTTTTGGTGGATTTGTTACATCATGGTACGGATAGAGGGAAACGAAAAGCGGGACAATTGTTGGAGAAGATTACGAGGTTTACCGAACAACAAAATTTATTGTCAAATCATTCGCATGGTGAAACCGAATCGAATAGTTAAAAATGGTTTTATATTTGGTTCGATTGATATTGGTGTCATTTTCAATGTTGTTTTTTTTGCATTGAAATGTAGATGGGGAAAGGTGGAAGATCACCATCCCCACCCCTGATCACCACCCCTTGTTTCTATTTTTAATTTTTATTATTTAAATTGAAGTTTGTTTCTTCTGCTGTTATGAGGATTGTTACTACAAACAAATACATGAAAGAGATGGTAAAATGTTATCCTCAGTTTTAATGGAAGGATATTGTCTTTACCTTTTTACATCTACAAATCTAGAAATTTAATTTTAATTGAGCCAATTGTGTACGATTATATATCGATTCCAACCACTGCATTCTTGTCATGGTTGCCTGATAATTTAGACATTCATGCAAAATTTCAATTTGCCTTTTGTTATGGCTTATCTAGTGTTTAGCTGTCTCCACAAGGATAAGAATGGTATAGATTTTGGGGGTGCCAATTAATCACATGATTGGCTCGTGCTTTAACTAAATATGGAATGATGGAAAAGTGGTCAGCACAAGCTGTTAACTTGATATCAAGTATATATAATTGGCTTTGAAATTGAGAGCTGATGAATCAAGAATTGTAAAATTGTTCAAATAGGGATAACATGTATATTGATATTGTTTATTAAGTTAAAGGCTAATGCCTAGCTGTAAAGGTGTGTAAAGGTGCTTGCTCCTAACTTTATGGTTGAGGGATCAAGTCCTATAGTTAACATAAATGGATTTAGAAGTAGATTAGGATTGCCGTTAAAAAAAAAAGTTTGAACCTAGAATTGTTTTTGTCTTAGCAAAATTGGGATTGTAAAATCGGATCATGATCCTTAGATACTACTACTAAAGTGTCCTAATATTTTCATTATGTGTTCTCTTCGCCAAGCCCATGAATCCAGGCGAATTATGGCCCAATAAAGGACAGTCAATGAAAAGAAAGTTTCGGCCCATACTTGTACAGTGGGCTGGGCCAGAAACTAAATGGTGAGAATTGGAATAAAACGTGGCCAATAATTGGATTATGAGAATATTCCCTATGTGCATTTCTGTCGCTGTATCGAATGTTGCTTCCATTAAAGCATCGATACTTAACCATGCAATTGTGATTGGAGTCAAGGTTATATAAGCTAATAAATTCATCTTTAAAGTAGGAACCACCTATCTAAATATGATGCCAAAATTTGTTTCCTGTACATTCCCTACGCTTTTTGAAGATATTAGAAATATTAATACCGTTAGCTAACAAATCTTTTTGAAAATCCATGATTTGGTTCCATGGTTCGGCACCAAGGGAAGTAATTTTTTTACCACAATTACGATGGATAGATTTAATAACTTTGCAACGAAGCGTGTTTGGTTTGGTACGAAATCTCCGCCACTATTTTGAGAGAAGGGAAAGGTTGGCATGATGTAGACTTCGAATTCATAGACCTCCTATTTTGATTGGAGTAACCACTTTCTCCCAAACAAACCATGAGATTTTTCTTTCCTCTAAATTACATCCCCAAAAGAAATTCATACACAAACTCTTAAGAGAATTTAAAACGGAGATATGAGCTTTTGTAATGAGCGAAATAATAACACCAAAGGCTAGATGCCCACCGTTCGATTATTTACTTTGGATGGAGCTGATAATAGGATTACAATTTGCAATCTTATTCATGTTAGATGTTGAGATGTCCCACATTGGACAAGAGATGAACCGATAATGTGTTTATAAGGATCCTGGGAACTCCTCTTATAACCAGTTGGTTTTAAGATGGATACCCACAAACTTACATGGTATCAGAGCTAGGTTCAACCGTAGTTGGTCAAACGGGCACACGGACCCCACGTAACCCATACATATAAACGGGCACACGGACCACACTTACATTAGGCGTGACAAAGGGTGCTTTGGAGAAATTTACCTTGAGACCGAAAAAAGATAAAAACAAATAAAAATTCAGGAAATATTTTTAATATTTTGCAAATATCAAAATCTCATAATATGAACATCATCGGCAAATTGGATGCCAAACTTCTCAATTTCTCATATACTCATCGGTGAAAATTAAGAAGTACATATACTCTCCTTAAAAGTGCCATTGTATAGTTAGTTATTTACACCTAAGATGAGTTAAATTAAGATTAATTGATTGTGATGCACAAAAGGCTGCAGGAGCACATAAAGAAATAAGAATAAGTAAATTAGAATTAGAATTAGAATGTGTAGTATAAAGAAGGAAACGATAAAGCTAATTTGAATCTTTGTCGCTAATAAACAAAAGCAAGAGAGTGATACATATACAACTCAAATTAAGGATCAAACTTTCACGTGAGCCAAGAAATCCTTACATGATCTGAGTGTACTTACAAACATGCTAAACCACACACAGTTAGTTAGATCAACCAAACCAAATCACTTCATGGTTTTCCGAGCCACACACCCAATCACCCACCTTTTCTTTTCCTCTCTCTCTCTCTCACACACACACACCCCATATAAATCTCTCTTCTCTCTATATATATGGAGATATATTTTAGGTTTTTTGATCAATAAATATAAATTTTTATTCATGATAAGTGATAACGTACACTTGATAACGTACACTTAACGAGCAATGAAGTGACTTGACGAATAACGTTAAGCCAAATCATTTTTGTTTCTCTCTCTAGAGTGGTTAATTAGGGTATATAACGCTTTATTGGGGAAGGGGTGTGTTAGTGTGGCTTGTTGGTCCTTTCAATAAAGCAAAAATCTAAGTTTGCCAGATTCCTTTCTTTCTTTTTAGACTGCAAAAATCACTCTTTCATAACACATTTCTTTTCTTTTTCCCATTTATTTTGAATAATTACCCTTCACTTTAGTTTTTTGTAATTATGAGTGTTGAAGATTTGCTTTTGCTATCAAACTACACACTCTTTTACTTTTTCAACACACGGATGAGATGAGAAATAATTAAGGCACTCAAGATGTGAAGAACTACACCATGTTCATTTTCTGTTTTTAACCTCATTATCGCTAATCATTAACCTCTCTTTCTCTTTTATTATAACGTATATGTAGATAGATATTGATTAATGTCGAAATATTTGCATATTGGTTGTAGATTATTTGATTTTCTTGACGATGACCGATCCCCCGTAAAAATACAACTTAAAAGACCGATGCAAGTCGGCAGTCGTGAACAAAGGTTTTTCGGTTTTGTAAGATGGAGGAATGCTTTGTATGCATGTAGTTTTCCCTTTTCACACTTCCAGAGAGATTGTTCGTTGACTCAAACCACAAGAACTCGCAACACAAATTATAATAATAAGTTATACAAAAAGAAAAGAATATTAGACAAAGATTTTGTTGAAATCAGTGAGGTGATAAAATAAATACCAACTTAAGTATACTTCTTTCTTGTTATTTATAGGTAAAGAAGACAGTAATTTCACTAACAAATTAAACTCTTCAAGCATTAATTTTATCAGTTTTCTTGGAGGAATATCTTCTATATATTAACACTTTTTTATTACCAAAATTACAGTGCACAGATAATGGCTTCGCTTCATTAACCCAACTAGGTATCAATCACATTGTCTTGTGATTTGTAAAAATGCATCTCTTTATGCGTATGCATGATTAATTGGATTTAATTAAATACGTCAAGGCTGTCATTCTTGAAGTGTATAAGTGTTCAGAATATGAATAAAATGTAGGATGACATGAACAAGTTTAAAAGAGAGTACTAATGTTGACGGAAAAATCAGCTGATTATCATCAGTAATTAATGTAGCATAATCAACATACCAGCACACACTTACACACACTATCCAAGTACAAATTAAAACTCACATACACATTAATAAAATTAACCAACACCATATATAATAATATCACATTAATTAAACTTAACATAATGTATACCTACCATTAATTCACCTGCAGTCCTTCCAGCGATCAAGCATGCATTGAGAGGTGGAATCTTAATTAATCGACCATATTTAAGCTAGGAATTCCAACTGAATCATCATTAATTTAATATGCAATTGCCCTAATTAGCCCAAGATTATAGGAAATGTGTGGTCGGAGTAGAATTGCTCACATGACCAGAAAATTCTCCCCATGAATTCCCACCCCATGCTTGTTGATTAGCATTTCCCAACATTCCCAAAAACTGTCTTGACAAATTCAACCCTCGATTGTCCTCTACCTTCACTGGGGGATCGATCTGAGGGTTGTTATCGATTGTAGAATTGTTTTTTAATCCAACGGCCGAAGATGATTGTACTTCAACGATTCCTTGATCATTCTGATAATTGTATAAATTAGTATTATTGTTTGGTACTTCAAATCCAGGCAAGAAGGGCAGTCTCCAATTCTCACCACCTCCAATTGATAAAATGTTGTTCAAATTGTTGCTACCATTTCCTATTTGGAAATTTCCCATTTCACTTTGATTTTGAAATCCAGCAATACTTGAGCCAAGATTGCTACCACCACTTCCATATTGGTTAAGAGAATTCATGAAATTAGGTAAGTGAAGTGAAGGTGGATTATGTGGGATTTGAGTAGTACTTGTCATATTTTCTGAGCTACTTCTTGGAGGACTAACACTTAGTGATTTAGGTCCCGATCGGCTTGGAGATTTAGAGCTTCGGCTTTTGCTACTTCTTTTGTTTCTTCTACAACCGCCACCAACCGGAACATTTCTTAAAGCACCTCCTCTAGTCCAATAACGCCTACACGTCTTGCAAAAGTGTCGAGGTTGTGTGAGGCTATAGTTGTTGAAGTAGCAAAATTTCGTGTTGGTTGAATCGCAACGGGGACAGTTTAGACCAGGCTCAGGCAAGGGTAGCTTGGCTAACCTTGCTCGATCCACCATAGATCCTGGTCTAATCTGTCCTTCTCCGCCTCCACCACCACCACCGCCAAGTTGTGGCGGCGGCGGCGGAGGTGGAAAACTAGGGTTTTGATGACCAACACCGCCGCCGACACCTCCACTTCCATGATGGTTTGATTGTTGTAGCTGAAAAAATCAACAAAGAAAGGATTAGATGAGCTTAAAAGATCATATATGGTATATTCAAGAGATTTTTAGAGGAATATGAATGAGAATATATCATCTCACATCTTTTTTACATAAAGCTTAAATTTTTCTTTTATCTTTGATTGGATGAAGTAATTGTATCAAAGGGAGATGTTTTAAATATCATACCTGATGATGCCAATTGTGGTGATCAAGATATTGTGGAACAGATGAGAAAACCATGATATAAATTTGAGCTCTCCTTTTCTCTTTTAGAAAGGTAAATTCAAGGTTTTTTTTGGAAATATATGGGAGTGGAGAATCAAAAACAAGAGGAATAAAACACGGAGAAAAGAGAAATTAACACCGAGGAGATGGTGTAGAGTGAAGGATAAAAAGAAGAGGCTTTTGTTTTGCTTAATTTTCTTTTTATTTGTATTCAAATTTCTTGCATCTTTCTTTTTGTATTTATTATTATAATTAGGGTTTTTCGGAGTGAGTGGGCGAAGTTTCTTAGCCTTTAAGCTTTCTCAGAGTGACACTCTGTGACACACTGCATCTTAGTGCTTGGGTAAAAAAGAGAGCTCTAACCAGCTCTCCATGCATATATATAAATTATGTATCTATTTGTGCATGCAAGAAAAAGAAAAAAAAACTATTTGTATAGGAAAAAGGAAAGTGAATGTGAGATAGATAGATGCTTAATTATATGCATATGCATGTAAAAGTGTGTGAGATATCACTGTCTTCTATGCAATATAAGGTGGCATGATGGTGGTGGGATCGATCAAATCTCTTACGTAATTATTCATAAATTGCAAAATCTGGATCGGAGGCCATTATAAATTCACTTAAATTGTTTTTTGTAAACTGCAAAATAAGTTAATTGTGCTAAAATAAATTAATATGGAGGTATGACTGTTTATATCCTATCTTTTTATACTATGTCTTTTGCAAAATTGAGTATCAATGTTATTGTTGTGTTAAAGTTATCAAAATCTTTACAATTACTAGTAACTAGTAATGGTCTTATGGTCATAATCTTTAATTAAAATTTTGAAAAAACATAGTCACTACAAGAAATTGACCCTTTCTCGACGAAACTTGTGGTGACGACATGAGTCGTCGCTAAATCTCACTCTATACCGACGACAAATCGCCGCAATAGAGTTGACCAGAACTTATATTTGACTATCCATATAGCGATGACATGTCGTCACGCGCTATAGAGTGAACGGAAAAAAAAAACCAACGCATAGGCTGTAGGAAACTTTGACCAAAAGCTATGGCGATGAACACTTTTTAGCTGTTGCGACGAAACTAATCTATGGAAACTAAATGTCGTTGGGATAGATTTTGGTAATGACATGTTGTCGCAACAGGCCTGGAGGCTGTCGTTGCGCGCGATAGGGTCATGTCTTTGTGATAGTGAGAACTGAAAATGCATGTACTGAACATACTATTTACTTTTCCATTTTTGACAAATAAAAAATAATTTTACGCATATCTTCTGTTGTAGTGGTATATTTTGACAGAAGACTTTAATTCGATCTTAACTACTATAGCAGCTAAAATTATAATATAGCGATTGAACACACATATTATAAAACTAAAAAGTTATACTTCTTCCGATTTCAAATAAGTAATACATTTTTTTGGATGATTTAAAATAAGGTTACATTATCTTATTTAGACTGGTCGGTATATATGGGTGTAATGTGGGAGTGGCGTGGGGTGAGGTGGCATGACAACGGCTGTCAGGATCGATTAACTATAGACAAGTTAATAAACACCTTAGATCTAATTGATGATAGAAGTTGCAGCGGATCAACACTATATCAATAATTAAGAACAATGAACTGTAAGAACAATATGCAAGAATATTAAGAACACAGTTTCACAAAAAGCTTGAATGTATATTATTGAGTTAACAATACACACGTACGTTTACAATTCGTAAGGAACATACTTATAGTAGTCCTTGAAGCTAAACTATTTACCCTAGTTATTCTAGGATTTGATTTACATCGAATTATAAAAGATATACATTTAATTACATTCTATAACTATCTCTACGAAGATCTCGGACTTGATATCTTCCAAAAACGCGTATCAGTAGTAACTGCAATCACCAGTAGTAAATAAGTACCATCAGTAGTAAACTTGGTGATCAGTAGTAAGTCCATAATCAACGTCAGTAGTAACTACAATGATCAGTAGTATCTTCAATCTTCTCATGATCAGTAGTAACTTAGTTATAGTGAACATCAGCATCAACTTCATCAGTAGTAAATGTTTCTACCCCATCAGTACTAAATAAGATCAGTACTAACTGCAGCATCAGTAATAAGTTGATCTGTGTTTTGCTCCAACAATCTCCCCCTAAACTTATTGATTATGTTTTAATCAATCAAGTTTCTTTTGTTCTTCTTGTTCTTTTCTTCTCTTCTCTAGAGTTCTTTGATTTTGTTGAAGTCTTTGTTCAATAATGTATCTGCTGTTCCTCTTTGTAAAATAATTCAGTTTATTTTGGAACATAACAGCATCATAGGGTTTCATCAAAGTGTTTATGAATATCTGATACATTGTCTTCTCAGAATGTGGATATTCTTTCTCATATAAGTACAATTCACACACTTTGCCTGATTTCTCAAAGAAGTACATATTTGCAGTAGGAATGACATTCCAAGCATACACATTACCTGGATTTGTAAATTATTCTGGATAATTGTCTGGATAAAATGCAGCATCTATCATTCTAGTCAGGTATCCAGCTCCAGATTCTTTCCATGATTTCTTTGTCATTCTTGGTTTTCCAATAATCAGAAGCTTGATTACATCACTTCTTGAACATGATCTGATTAAGGGTAACCATCCAGTGAATCTTTGTACTACTTTGTCTTCCCTTATGACTTCTATGACATTGTTCTGCATCACTCTCCAGTTAAGAATTGGATTGTTCTGTAGAGGAGCAACTGGCATTTCAAGAACAGGTATAATTTGTTGTTTTGATTTCTTCTTAGAGCTTTGTTCTTGATCAACAGATTTTCTTTTATTAGATTGGGGAGTTGAAGTATTACCAGCAGTTGAAACACTACCAGCTTTTAGCAAATTTAAGCTGATTGGTATTAAAGTTTTGGCTTTGGCTTTCTTTGATTCTTCAGCTTCTTGTTCAACCAAGTCTTTCTTCTTTTCAGTGCAGTATTTTTCAATAATAGTTACCATCTTCATTCTTCCAAAAGATTTTGCACTGTGACCTTTTGTCTTCAGAAAGTCTATCATAAGAGCTTTTTGTTCAAATATATCATCTGGTAACTCACCTTTTGTTCTTTTGCATTCTGCTACAAGCTCTTCAAGACAGTTTAGATGTTCTTCTTCTACTTTTCTAAACCTTTTGAATTCTACTTCTTGAGCTTCTATCTGAACATCTTTAATTTGAACAGGTGTTTGAACAGGCATTTCTCTTTGATCCTTCTTTTGTTCAAGGGCTTGATACTTAGCTACCTTCTCCCAAAATATCTTATTCTTCACCTTCCATTTGTCTTGTTTATCAGCTCTAACAAGATTTATCTTGTTTACCATGTAATGACCAAGAGCTCTGTTAGGGTAATCTTCATCATATATTTCTTTACCCTTTCCAATGTGTGCTGAAGGTGGAGGTGGAATATATTTCATGTCTGGCACTCCACTTATTATAACAGAGGGAGAAAATGATCTAAGTTCATCTTGTTGAAGTATTTTTGGATGTGGAGGAAGTGAGCATTCATCAACCTCAAACCAATTCACATTATCATCAATGTCAGGTATGATAAGTGGTTGATCAGGTGTTGGTGGTTTGGTAATGATGACATGTCTCTCTCTTTCAATAAGCTCTGGAAAATGTAGTTCTTCCTCTACAGTAGTAACTAGAGTAGTTACTACTGGTGTTACTTCAGGAGTTACTACTGATAAGGCATCAGTAGTATTTGCTACTATTAATTCCTTTTCTTTATTTACTACTGCTATAATATCAGTAGTAGAGGTTACTACTGGTATTTCCTTTTCAACTTGTTCTTCTATTGTAGCGGTAGTAATAGGCTCTTCTTCTGTCACCATCATCTCTGGGCCTTTATCAACATTTGTTTCTTTTAAATTTAAAAGGGAGGATGCTGCTGCTGCTATAGATTCATCAATCATTGTCTGTATATTATCCTTCTCCCCCTTAGTGAGCTCAACTGGTGGAGCCTCACTATCATCAATCTTTTTCTTCAATTGTCTGATGATTTTGGCTTGTTGATAAAGCCTGTGCTCATATAATCTCATTCTTCTGTTGATGGTGTTGACATGCCTTTTCATTGCAGCCATGGTTTTCCCTTGGTTAGTTAAATATATATGGCAATTTTGTACAGTGGATTCAAGAGAATCCACTTTATCCGTCAATTGAGTGATTTTAATACTGCCCTCACTCCATCTAGCAAGATCATCGGGCTTACTAACAGGTACATTGGTTTTAAGGTTTTCCTTCCTTTCCATCAATTCCACAGATCTGCCCTCATCACTGCTTGGTGATTCATTGGGTCTTTTAGACATTCTCTTCTTCCTAGAAGAAGCAGAGATGTCCCCCCTTGTGGTTTCTTGGCACCGGGGTCCTTTGAGTAACTCCTCAAACGAGTCATCACTCAAAGTTGCCGAGGTTTGGGTCCTAATGATGTTTTCACTGTCCTGTGCACCCACCTTTGGGGCATCAGTAGTGAAAGCCCTCCCCTCATGTCCTCTCTCCTCCTTGGAGAACAATTCTTTGAGCCTGGGGTGTGACTCGATTTGTCCCCTGGTGTCCTTTGAAGAAAGTTTCTTTCTTTTATAAATTGAGGAAATGTTTTTGGTTTTGTCTGGTAGGTCTTCCACAGAGTGAAGAGTAGCACTCTGCAGATTTATATCAAGTTCCTGGGACACATTCAGGACTTCTGTTTGAGTTGGTGATTGAGTGGCTATTTGGATTGGTGTTTGGGCTGTATTTGGGGGTGATGGAGTGGGTTGAGGTTCAACTTGGGTTGTAGCAATGGTTGAACCCTCTCCAATATTGGGTTGATCTTTGATCATGTTAGGAAACAGAGGGGTTTCCTTACCCGAAAATTTAAATTGGTTTCTCATATTTGAGAAAACTTTCTTGTTCAACTCAGGTAATAGAAAAATGTTTTTAGGAGTTGACAAGTTTTGTAATTCACAGTTTATGATATGTTGTAGAAATCTGGGATACATTAAAATTTTAGAAGAACTAAGATTTCCCAACATACCATCAAATATCATGTATGAAAAATTAAATACTTGGTCTGTGCATAAACAGACAATAGCAGAGGCTATTGCCTTATTAAACTCATTCCAAGTACTTCTTTTAGGAGAAATACAATGCTGAATGATATGTATTAAAAATTTCCATTGTGGGGAGAGAAGACCTTTTTGAAAAGTAACTATATTCAGTCTTCCCTCATATCCCATTTTATGCAAAATTTCAGCAATGTATTCCTTAGGAAGAGTAGACATACCTGAATCATCGTGTAATTGTAGATGGTGTCTGATTGATTGTTCTGTTACTGTGATGTGCTTTCCATCTACTTTAGATTTTATCATTGATGATGTTGTTCCTTCTGTTCGCTCAGCATTGGTCCAGAAATCCACCAAGTGCTGTTGATATAATTTTGGTTTTACAGTTAAGGCAAACTGTATATATGAATTTCTCAAAAATTTTACGATCGGACGGAAATCTTTTGTTCCGTCGGGATTCTTTAAAAATGCAACCATATTGTGAAATTCTGAGTATTTGAGATCGGTTTGCACATCGAGAGTTTGTAAAGTTGCCATTGATGTTGAGATTTTGCAAGAATTTTATTACAGATGAAGGTTTTTTGATCGTAAACTAGGGTTTATCGAGAGGTTTTAGCAAATCGAAGTGAAGATAATGCTAAATTAATCGTATGCCGCCTTTTATATCTTTCGATTTAACCTGCAAAACTACGAAAATAGCCTTCGAATCATAACATAACGGTTATTTTCAAGGGGGTTAGTTTGGTAATTGTGTTTATGAAAGACCAGTAGTAATTAAGATATCAGTAGTAAAACGTCAGTAGTATCTACTAACATCAGTAATGACTAAAGATTTTGACATCAGTAGTAACTATAGACATCAGTAGTAACCATTAACACACAAGACCAGTAGTATATGTGAATACCAGTAGTACTGACTTACCAGTAGTATTTGTGTAAACCTAATATACACCAGTAGTAATGAACTACCAGTAGTATTTTGTGCATACACTTTCATACCAGTAATGCAGATAGACCAGTAGTAAAACACTTAAGTAAATAAATAATATTTTACAACACTAACTTTACACATGATTTTGAGTGAGATTTTAAGTTATTAAAATCATTCCAATACTGCTAACCAAGAAGTTGAATCTTCCTACATCAAATGCTTTTGTAAAAAGATCTGCTAATTGATCATCAGTATGGATTTTAACTACTTTGATTAATTTCTTTTCATTACAATCTCTTATAAAGTGAAATCTTATTTCAATGTGTTTAGTTTTTGAATGCTTTACTGGATTATTTACAATACTAATAGCACTTTGATTATCAATAAAAATAGGAGTTTTAAGGATAGAGATACCAAAGTCTAGAAGTTGATTTTGAATCCATAGTACTTGAGCACAGCAAGCAGATGCAGCTACATATTCTGCTTCAGCAGTAGATGTTGATACATTTGTTTGCTTCTTACATTGCCATGACACCAGTCTTGATCCAAAGAATTGACATCCACCAGTAGTGGATTTTCTATCTTGACATTCACCTCCATAGTCACTATCTGTATAGGCTATTAGTTCAAAGGGTGAGTCATGTGGATACCATAGACCTAGTGATGGTTTGCCTTTCAAGTATCTGAATATTCTTTTAACAGCCTGCAAGTGTAGTTCTTTGGGTCTTGCTTGATATCTTGCACACACACAAACACTATACATAATGTCAGGTCTTGATGCAGTTAAGTACATCAAAGAGCCTATCATTGATCTATATAAGTGTTCATCTACATCCTCCCCCTCAACATCAGGATGTAGGTGTTTGTGTGTTTCCATTGGTGTACTAGCACTTTTACTGTCTTTCAAATCAAACTTTTCCAAGATGTCTTTGACATATTTTGATTGATTTATCAAAATACCATCAGTTCTTTGATTGACTTGGAGTCCAAGGAAGAAGTTCATTGGACCCATGGAGCTCATCTTGAATTTAATTTGCATCAGTTCTTCAAATTCTTTGCATAATAAATCATTGGTTGAACCAAAGATGATATCATCTACATAAATTTGTACCAGTAGTATATCATCTTTGACTTTCTTTGTGAACAAGGTTTTGTCAATGGCTCCTCTTTTAAAGTTGTTCTTCAAAAGGTATGATGATAATGTGTCATACCATGCTCTTGGTGCCTGATGTAGGCCATATAGAGCTTTATCTAATTTGAACACATAATCACCATGTTTTGGATCTTCAAAACCTGGAGGTTGGCAAACATATACCTCTTCTTCAATTTTCCCATATAGGAAAGCACTCTTAACATCCATTTGATAGACTTTGAATTTCTTGAATGAAGCATATGCTAGAAATATTCTTATTGCTTCAATTCTAGCAACAGGAGCATATACTTCATCATAGTCTATTCCTTCTTCTTGAGTGTATCCTTGGGCTACAAGTCTGGCTTTATTCTTGATCACTATACCTCTTTCATCTTTCTTGTTTCTGAATATCCATCTTGTTCCAATGGCTCTTTTTCCTTTGGGTAGAGGTACAAGTGTCCAAACAGCTTGTAATTTAAATTGAAGGAGTTCTTCTTGCATTGCTTCAATCCAGTTTGAGTCCTTCATTGCTTGTTGGATCTTCTTTGGTTCATCCTGAGACAGAAAGCATTCATACATACATTCATTAGCAATTAAGCTTATATTACACATATTTGCAGTTAAGCTTTTGTTTAATTTGCTTCTTGTTTGAAGTAGTGAGTTAACATCACTTAGAACAAGGTCTAATGGATGGTTCTTCTGAGTCCTTGTAGTTGTAGTTTTATCAACTACTAGTTGATTTTCAAGATTGGACTCATTTGTCTCAGGCAGTTGTTCATCTTGTGATTCTTCATTGTCATGGATGTTTGGTTCATCATCATCTTGGTCAGAGTTACTACTGGAATTATCTTCATTAGGATCAGTAGTATTGTTGTTGTTACTGGTGTCAGTGGTATCATGAGAATCTAGGTTATTGTTGGGACCAGTAGTATTTTCAGTACTATTACTGGTACCAGTAGTATTGGAATTACTACTGACCTCATTCTCAGAGTTACTACTGTTTTCAATATTTGAGTTATTACTGATATCCGTATTAACTATGGGAGCAGTATCAACAATTATGTATCTCATCTTTTCTTGACCAGTATTAACAGATGATGTTCCTTCTTTTTGATTAAGACAATTTGAATTACCTGTATTGAAATTCATATTAGAATTAAAAGATTTGGTTAGATTGTCTATGTCAAATAGCCAATCTGGACCATTTCCTTGTTCATTAGGTACATTTTCATTAAAGGATACATTGATGCTTTCTTCAATTATCCTTAGTCTTTTGTTGAATACTCTGTATGATTTGCTTTGAGTAGAGTATCCCACAAAGATTCCATCATCAGCTTTGCAGTCAAACTTACCAATTTGTTCTCTTGTAATCAGAATAGTACAAGGACAACCAAATGATTTTAAGAAACTTATAGAAGGTTTTCTTTTATTAAAAAGTTCATATGGTGTTTTAAAATGTGGCTTAACTATTAATACTCTGTTTTGAACATAACAGGCAGTATTAACAGCTTCAGCCCAAAAAGTGATTGGTAATTTTGAATCTGCTAGCATTGATCTTGCTGCTTCAATGATGGTTCTATTTCTTCTTTCAGCTACACCATTTTGTTGTGGAGTTCTAGGTGAGCTGTATTGCCTGTCAATACCTTTAAGATCACAAAAGTTAATTAAGTTAGCATTTTTAAATTCTGTGCCATTATCACATCTTATGGCTTTCACTTTTTGATCAGATGTGTTTTCCAGTTTGATAATTAAGTTCTTTATGAGTTCACTTGTTTCATCCTTTGTCCTGAGAAAGAAAACCCATGTATATCTGGAAAAGTCATCAGTAATAAATAGACAACATTGTTTCTTTCCAATACTCATTACATTTGTAGGTCCAAAAAGGTCCATATGTAAGAGCTGTAAAGGAACAGAAATAGAGTTCACAGTTTTGGACTTATGAGAAGTCTTGTGTTGTTTACCTTTTAGGCATGCAACACAGTGATGATCACACATGAATTGTTTTTGAGGTAGTCCAATGACCAGATTTCTTTTTACTAAATTATTCATGTTTTTAAAATTTGTGTGACACATCCTTCTATGCCAAAGTTCTGATTCAGTGGTGTTTGCCTTGGATATAAAACAGTTGACCTCATTTGTAGAAATGAGTTCTCCCCCTATATCCAGGCAATACACATTGTTTCTCCTTGGAGTTCTTAAAACAACATATTTTTCATCTAAAATAAAATCAGGAGAAAGAATGATGCACTCAATGTCTGTGAACAGAATCTTGTTCTTTTTATCACAAACTTGAGACACACTGACAAGATTGTATTTTAGTTCAGCTACATAAAATACATCATCAAATGTAATTTTTCCATTAGTAACAGTACCTTTACCTGTAATCTTACCTCCCTGGGGATTCTCACCAAATGCCACATATCCTCCATCAAATGACTTGAAATCTTTAAGAATTTGCAGATTTCCAGTCATGTGTCTTGAGCATCCACTATCAATATGCCATGTTCTTCCTTCTTCTGGGATCTGAATGCTCTGCACAAATGAGTAAAGGATTAGTTAAGTTTGGGAACCCAAGCTTTATATGTCTTGGGTTCATCCTTTGAAAAATAAGCTTTTGGGGATTTAACTTTAAAGACTTTTGGTACCCATACTTGTTTATTACTGGTGTTTTGTTTTACTACTGTCCTTTTGGAGTTATTACTGGTGTGATAATTTCCTACTGATCTTGGTTTATACCCATTGTTTTTAGCTTTTGAATACTTTACTACTGATGGACCAGTAGTATTTGGGTACTTAACATGTTTAGAATGACCAGTAGTGTTTTTAGAGTTAACACCAGTAGTGTTTTTGAAATTTGTTTTGGGAGCAGTAGTATTTTTGAAATTAGGGTTTTTACCAGTAGTATTCTTGTACTGGTACCAAACAGCATTATAATTAGGGTTAACACCAGTAGTAAATTTGTTAGAGTTTCTACTGGTGTTGGAAAATTTAAAATATTGTTTATTTTGATTGGATTTTCCGTTGTTCTTGAAGTAATTGCTGTTCTTTGGGCTGCCAACTCTTCTGTTTTGCACAAATCTTGGTGCACTTCTTCCCAATCTTGGAGTTTCAGCAATTGGAGTTTTGATTGTATTTACTACTGAAGGACCAGTAGTAGCTTTTAACCTTTGAGTTTTTGTATTTTCTTTAAAAACTTTAAATTCCTTTAACTCCTTGCAATTGATTGGATTGAAGTGACAATCCTTTGCTAAATGATTTACTTTGTTGCAAATAACACATTTTAATTTATTTTCTTGAGCCTTTATTGTTTTTCTTTGTTCTAAGAGTTGGTTTCTATTTCTTTGGTTTCCTCTTTTTAGAATTTTGGGTATATTTTCTGCATTATATTTAGGAGAATCATTTGGACTTTGAGCTGTGTGAAAACTTGTATCAATTGATTTTGGTGATTCAGTTTGAGATATTGTAAATTCAATTGTTTGCTCATCATCTGAAGAATCATTTGATTCAGATGTTTCATTATTAGATTCAGTTTGATTTTCAGTTTTTAATTCATTAATGATTCTTTCTGAACTGTTTTTAAGTGGAGGAATGAATTTGTGTGGAGGTGGTACAGCATGATATCCCACCCCATGAACAACCTTTTCTGTAGTTTGATTATTAGTTAATTCATCTAGAATTTTAGTGCTTCTTTCAAACTTTTTAATTGTTAATTTATTTTGTTCAATTTCAAGCTGACATTCTTCTAATTTACTTGTTAGTTCTTTATTTTTTGTTTCATAGAACTCTTTCTCATCCACAGCTTGAAGCAATTCTTCCTTGATCCGTTGATCAATCATCTTGTACACCTTTATTTGATGTTCTTGATCAGCAATTACACTATCAAACTCATGATTTCTTCTGATTGCTTTTGCTAAATCTTCATTTAATTTAGTGTTTTCTTTTTCTAGATTTTTAATAATTTTAGCACATTCAGGAGTACAAGGTTTAGATTTTACCTCAATTTTGTTGTCAGTAAAGGCCATGAGAGCTTGATTTTGAGTATGCTCTTCTGCTTGGAAGCTCCAGTCATAGCCTTGTCCTTGTTGTGACACAAGAGCAGTTGATTTTGATCTTTTGTCTGGTTGAGGACATTCTTTTGCAAAGTGACCAAGGTTGTTACAGTTGTAACACTTGACTTTAGTCTTGTCAAATCCTGCTTTGTCACATTTGTTGAAATTGAGGCTTGTCCTACCAGTTCTTTTTAAGAATCTTTTGGTCCTTAGGCTCAGCATAGCCATCTGCCATTTAAGATCCATCTCCTCAAGATCATCTGGATTCAATTGTTCCAAGTCATCACTAATCAATGCAGTATGCACATGACTAGTGAAGAAGGATTCTCTTGCAGTATCCTCAGAATCTGCAGCCTTTCCTGTGGAGGTTTCTTGTCCTTGACCTGTACTAGACACAAATGCAGCATTGTTAGAAGAAATAGCAGGGTTTTTGTGATTTACCTCAGTTTCAAACACTCTGAGATCATTATAGAGTTCATCTAACTCCTTTTCTTCTAGAGCATCTCTTTGTCTATACACCACTGTGTACATGGCCCATTCTTCACTAAGAGACCTTAGGAACTTCATGTTGACATCTTCTTGATCCATCTTTACACCAACTTGGTTGAGTTCACCAATTAGTTTGTTGAATCTGTCAAACACTTGAGTGAGTGTTTCATTGGGCTTTCCTTTGAAATTTTCAAAGTCTTGTTTGAGAACAGACTTCATGTTTCTTTTTGTACTCTTTGTCCCAACGAATCTCTTCTCCAGTGCTTCCCAAAGCAACTTAGCATCATCATATTCAACAAAGAGATGTTGATAGTCATTAGGAATGGCCAGTAGGAGAGTGCTTAGAGTTTTGAGTTCGATGCCTTTATCTTTCTTCTCCTTCTCACATTTAAGTTTGTCTGCCTCAGTTACAGAGCTGCTTGCTTGAAGTTGACCAGTTTTGTTTCCTTCACAAACGACTTCCCACATGGAATAATCTGTAATAAGCATGTATTGCTTAATACGATTCTTCCACATCCCAAAGTTATTGGGAGTGAGCATAGGAATTTTGTTGGCCTGAGTGCTTTCATTATTATCAGTCATGATTAATAATGTGTGTGTTTTAAAGATTAAAACTTTTTGTTGTTCTTAACAAATAGTAGATCTAGAAAATAAGCTCTGATACCACTTGTCAGGATCGATTAACTATAGACAAGTTAATAAACACCTTAGATCTAATTGATGATAGAAGTTGCAGCGGATCAACACTATATCAATAATTAAGAACAATGAACTGTAAGAACAATATGCAAGAATATTAAGAACACAGTTTCACAAAAAGCTTCAATGTATATTATTGAGTTAACAATACACACGTACGTTTACAATTCGTAAGGAACATACTTATAGTAGTCCTTGAAGCTAAACTATTTACCCTAGTTATTCTAGGATTTGATTTACATCGAATTATAAAAGATATACATTTAATTACATTCTATAACTATCTCTACGAAGATCTCGGACTTGATATCTTCCAAAAACGCGTATCAGTAGTAACTGCAATCACCAGTAGTAGATGAGTACCATCAGTAGTAAACTTGGTGATCAGTAGTAAGTCCATAATCAACGTCAGTAGTAACTACAATGATCAGTAGTATCTTCAATCTTCTCATGATCAGTAGTAACTTAGTTATAGTGAACACAAGCATCAACTTCATCAGTAGTAAATGTTTCTACCCCATCAGTACTAAATAAGATCAGTACTAACTGCAGCATCAGTAATAAGTTGATCTGTGTTTTGCTCCAACAACGGCGTTGGGGGTTGGAGGAACACCACCCCCCACAACGGCGAGGGGGGTTGGCGTGGGGGAAGGGTGTTAGGTACTAGATATGTTGTAATAGTTAGTCTAGGGGGTAATAGTGTAACAATGTATAGATGTTAGGTTTTATTACCAAAATGGTCCTAACTAACCAAGAATTGAGCCATGGTATAAATACCAAAGTGTAAGGCTCAATTCTTCAACTTTTGCCATTAATCAAATTCTCATTTCCAGCAATTGTTCTCTCTACCATCTCTCTACTTTCTCTCTCTAAAAGCCCTAATCTCATTCTTCACTTTTCTAGCCAAAATCATCATCCAACACCATCAAATGGATTGAATCAGTGTTATTGTGCTTTTCAATTGGTATTATTGTTAGGTACTAGATATGTTGTAATAGTTAGTCTAGGGGGTAATAGTGTAACAATGTATAGATGTTAGGTTTTATTACCAAAATGGTCCTAACTAACCAAGAATTGAGCCATGGTATAAATACCAAAGTGTAAGGCTCAATTCTTCAACTTTTGCCATTAATCAAATTCTCATTTCCAGCAATTGTTCTCTCTACCATCTCTCTACTTTCTCTCTCTAAAAGCCCTAATCTCATTCTTCACTTTTCTAGCCAAAATCATCATCCAACACCATCAAATGGATTGAATCAGTGTTATTGTGCTTTTCAATTGGTATCAGAGCATAATTTCATCTTGAAAACGATCCAAATCCATCAATTGGTGTTAAAATCAGAAGAATCAGTGGGTTTTTGAAGGTTTTTGAAGAAAAAGGGGTTTAAGATCAAAAATCAGATTTAAGGTACTATTTCTTGTTATTATGGATTGAATAGCTTCCTTTTATTGATATATTAAGCTTAGAATCAAGCTAGGATCGAATCTAATCCATACTGATGAAGAATTAAGGGTTTTAGGAAAAACCATTAAAGCTTCAAAAACCCTTTAAATTCAAATTTTCGAATAGATCTAGGTTGTTTTTGAGTAATATAGTTGCAATGGATTGAAGAAAATAGTATTTGGGTTAGTTTGCTATAAGAATCAGTGAATTTGGGTAAGAAACGAGCATTTTAGGATCAAATTAGTGGGTTTTTCAGGTCTGCTCGTAACAGTTCTGCTCAAGAAATTGTTCGGCCCGAGAACAGTAACAAGTTCGGCCCGAACTTCACACCACAACTTCGGCCCGAACTTCTACCCAACTTCGGCCCGAACTTCAAACCCCACTTCGGCTCGAACTTCTTTCACAACCTCGGCCCGAACTTCTTTTGAACTTCGGCCCGAACTTCCTTTACACTTCGACCCGAACTTCACCAGTACTTCGGCCCGAACTTCTTCTGCACCTCGGCCCGAACTTCTTTGTACTTCGGCCCGAACTTCTTTTCCAAATTTAAATATTTTTTTTCGGTCGTTCTTTCTTCCAACAAGATATGACTTCCAAGGACGCCTTGTCTATTGGATCAGACACGAAACCACCTGTTCTCTACCGAGGAGAATACGGTCAATGGAAGAAACGGTTTCTCCATTTCATCCTGAGCCAACAAGCTGGTCCATCTATCCTTGAATCCCTTACAACCGGACCCGCTAAGTTCTATCGTGCAGTGGCTCCAGCCCTAAACACCGAACCAGCAATACCTGGAGGTGTAATCGAAATTCCCCCGGCGGAATACACTCAAGAGCAAAAGGATAGGGCTAGGGCGGATGTACTCGCACACTCCTACATGCTACAAGGCATAACAAATGAAATCTACAGCAGCCTTGATAGTTTCAGCACGGGGAAAGAGCTTTGGGATGAAATTCAAAAGCAAATGGAGGGTACCGACCTGGGTAATAAAGCAAAGATGGTTTCGACCTTAAATGCCTATGGTCAATTCAAAGCTACCCCAATGGAAGAACTAGGGGAAACGTATCTTAGATTCTGCAACATGCTCAACGATCTCCGAAAGAACAACCTCATCAAAGAGAAGCTTGAGATCAACATCAAATTCATCCAATCCCTACTACCGGAGTGGGAGATGTTTGGAAACAGTGCAATGCAGCACAAGGATTTGAGCTCCATAGATATTCATGAACTATATGAGTACCTACATCAAAACGAGCCTATGGTGAAAGGAATCGTCAAAAACAGGCAAGATATGACAGACACCTTGGCAATGTTGACCAAACAAAATCTGGCTCTTAACAAAGGTATCAACGAAGCAATGGTTGCAGCACAAACAAAAGAAGTGGTACATGAAGAACCAGAAACTCTGATCCCAGCGGGGACACAAGATGAAATCGACTCAGTTCGTCAAGCCTTGGCTCTCATTTCCTCCTATAACAAAAAGTACTATAAGAAACCAACCAACAACAATCTTAGATCATCCTCAAATTTCAAATTCAATTCCTCTTCTCAAACCCCGAACAACAAATCCTCATCCTCCTCCACCGAGCCACCTAAGAAATGTTACAACTGTGGTCTGACTGGCCATTTTGCCAAAGAATGCCAGAAGCCAAAGGTGAAGGACTCAGAATACTTTAAACGGAAAATGCTCATGGCCAAACAAGTTGAAAATGGGAAAGTTCTACTGGCTGAGGATCTACAGTGGTTGGAGGACTCTGATGATCAAGAGGAAGAGGAATGCACAGCAAGCCTGGCTCTCATGGCGAGATCTAACGAACTCAGAGCTGCACTGGGCATTCCTGAGAATGATGAAAATGAGGTACACTCTTTATTAACTGATTCAGAAACTGATGAATCAGAAAATTCCTTGTTTAATGAAAAACTCTTTACTAAAATTGATGAGAAATCACACTTGACAAAACAAATAACTGATTTGGAATCTGAAAAAGATCAACTCTTAAATGATTTGAGTGAATTAAGTCAAGTTTCTCTTCAAATAACTCAAGTAAACAAGGACTTACAAAATCAGTTGTCTACATCAAAATCAGTTTTTCAATTTCAAATTACTGAGTTACAAAATGATCTACAAACACAAATAAATACAACGAATGTATCAAACACACAAATCCAAAAATTAAAAGATGAAAATTTAACCTTCCGTCGCCAACTTGAAACTCTTGTTCCTCAAGTAAATCAAATTAATAATTCAAATCAAAAAACACAAGAGTTACAACAACAGTTGTCAACATTTCATGTTGCTCACACCAGTGAAGTAAATCGTCTAAATCACTTAATTAATACAAAAAATCTTGAAATATCAAACCTAAAAATGATGAAGACGGTATCAAATGACAAAGACGACTCCAAGCAGCTGATAAGTGACTTAGCTATCCAACTCAGTCGAGAGCAAACATGGATGAAGTCTGCTGACATCAAGATGAAGGATTACCAAGATAAGTTGAAGGCAGCTGATAACGAAATTCAAAAACTAAATGAACAAATCACAAACATCACAAACAATTTTAACAAGGAAATCGATGACAAATCAGCAACCATACACAGTCTTACTGTCAAGAAAGAAAATGCTGAAGAACACATCTCCAAACTGGAGCAGACGATTGTGAAAGCTGGTCACGCTGAACAAACAATAAAATTAAATCAACCAAAAGAGTTCAGATCTTTCAAATCAAAAGTGGGTCTCGGCGCTGAGAACTCCCGTCCTCTGGAAAAAGCTGCTGATGTTGTTCCCACACTATACAATTACGATTACATGAACTTGGGAATATGGCAAAGCTTTCTTCATATGCCGGACGAGGAAGCAGAAATCGAGAAATTCAACAGAGAAAAGAAGGAATACGCTCAAATCAGCTTTAACTATTCTGAATTGAACTATACATATGAAAAGAATAAAGCAAAATTTCAAAACAATGAGTACTTCCCGATTGTCACTCCAGAAGAATTTTCCATTTCTGATAATGAAGTTTTAAAACAAACAATTGAACCAAAGCTTTATGTTCCACCGTTGATTTTAGAAAAGAAAATTGTTCAACTTGAAACTGAAATTGACGACACTCACAAGGCCTTTGATAAAGAAAAGGAAAAACTTCAAATCAAAATACATAATTTAGAGGACACCATTTTAGAATTAAAAACTAAAACGAGCAATGCTGTTTCCAAAAATTCTAAAGCCTCTCTATTAGGGCCAGCACCGACAAACCCAGTTCCAACGATCTTGAAGAGAAGCTCTAATCCACCTATTTTGAATCTTGCAGATGGAAGATTAGAGTCCAGAGGGAAGAAGTCCATGAAGCAACCAGAAGTCAACAGAGCCACACAGTCAAAGAAGTCTATTCAGACTGGATCCAGTATGCTTAAGAAGCCTAGTCTACTTAAGAAGTCTAGTCCACCTAAGTCTGTAGTTTCATCTTTTTCTGTTCAAAATAAATGTAATGACTCTAGACAGTTTATTTCTCCAAAAGAAGCTCATGGCATGTGTAAAAACTCTAATTTTGTGAAAACTATTTTAACTGCTTTTAGAACAGACTATGATTCTACTGTTTATCGTCCTGTCCGTTACTCTCCTGATTTTGGCGCTGTGTATGTTAAAACTGACAAATATGGAACAAAAAGATTTTTTGACAAAATTACAAAGAAACAGATAACTCAAACTGATAAACGTTTTTTTGTAAAACTTGATGCACCTTGCAGTATTCATAAGAACATCGTCTCTCATAAATCTGGTAAACTTATAAACACATGCAGAACGTGCTATCCATATCTATGCAAATCACACGTCACTAAACTAGCAAAATCAACTCAAAAGATCTTATCATCTCCGGTTTTCAAACAACAGAAGAAATCTTCTCAAACTCCACAAACTTCTGTTTCTAACAAAAGATCAAAAGCTCAAAAGCTACCCTCAAAACAATCAAAGATGCCGTCTAAACAACCAAAAATTTCTGTTTCTCACTTCTCTTCTAGTCGCACATCTCCTCAGGGTAAAGCTGCACAAAAGCCAAAACCGTCAGTTCTCCCCAAATTCGACAAAACATCCATTAAAAAGTCCACTCATGTGAAATATACTTGGGTTAAAAACGAAAAATCTCATTGGATTATCCAATCCTCTGAAAAATCTCTCAAATGGATCATCAAATCTGAACTGCCTCCTAGCAGTTCCTAAAAGCTCTAAATTGATCATCTCACAATATCTGCATAAAACATATGTCTCTAATCGTTCTGGACCCATACAAGATTGGGTACCTAAAATGTTTTATTTGTTTTATGTAGAATGTGTGGTACCTCGACTCGGGCTGTTCGAGGCACATGACAGGAAACAAAAATCTCCTGACCAACTTTCGTGAAAAATACTTAGGAACGGTCAAATTTGGAAATGATCACTTAGCAGCCATCTTAGGTCTTGGTGATCTTATCTGCCATAACCTGATAATCAGAAATGTTGCCTTTGTCGAAGACCTCTCACATAATCTCTTCAGCATCGGAAAATTTTGTGACAAGACTCTAGAAGTAAACTTTCGCACAAAGAAGTGTGCCATTCGGACATATGACGGGGATGAACTTCTAACTGGAACTCGTGACACAAACCTCTTCACTATTGATCTTAATGACCTGAGTACAACCGAAGAAGTCTGTCTCGTGTCTAAAGCTACTGCCAATGAGTCATGGTTATGGCATCGACGTTTGTCTCATCTCAACTTTAAAACCATGAACAAACTCGTAAAAGGAGGTCATGTGTCGGGATTGCCTGATGTTGCCTTTGACAAAGATCACAAATGTTCTTCGTGTGAAAAAGGAAAAATGACCAAAAAGTCTCACAAACCTAAACCTGCTCCCAGTACTTCCAAACCTCTTGAACTTCTTCATATGGACTTATGCGGTCCAATGAGCGTTCACAGTCTTGCAGGAAAACGTTATGTTTTGGTTATTGTTGATGACTATTCCAGATACACATGGGTTTATTTCCTTCGTTCAAAGGATGAAGCCACAGAGATCATAATCTCATTTATCAAGAAAACTCAAGTAAACCTGGAATTAAATGTTCAAACAATTCGTACCGACAATGGTACTGAATTCAAGAATCGGGTCCTTGACTCTTATCTTGAATCTGCTGGCATCACCCATCAATTTTCCGCTGCACGAACTCCTCAACAGAACGGTGTTGTTGAAAGACGAAACCGCACTTTAGTGGAAGCTGCTCGTACGATGCTTTCATTTTCAAAACTTCCTCTGTCGTTATGGGCAGAAGCCATCAGCACCGCATGTTTTACACAGAACCGCTCAATCATAAACAAAACATACAACAAAACTCCTTATGAGCTAATCAACAATCGAATACCAAATGTTAACTTCTTCCACATCTTTGGTAGTCGATGCTTCATCCTATCTGATAACGAGAAACTCAACAAGTTTGAAGAGAAAGCCAAGGAAGGAGTGTTTATAGGCTATTCAAAGGATTCAGCCTCATTCAGAGTATACAACCGCTCTACAAGAATGGTCAGAGAAAGTGTCAATGTCTCATTTGATGAAACATTCTTGCTTGATTCAAGCTCAACTGGCATTGAAAGACCTCTACCCACAACCTCCACTAACCATTCATACTCTCTGAATGATCTTGAAATCCTATTCCAACACTTCCATGATGAATATCACAACGTCAGACACCCAACCCCACCTCCACCCCTGTAACGACCCGAAATTTGTACATAAATAACATTTATAAAAATATGATAAATAAGGATAAATCGTTTAAAGAACGTGGGAATTGGTTTCGGGTCAATTGGACACCGTACGAGAAAGTTATGAACGAAACTAGATCGAAGCGGGGATCGAAAAATGCAGCCTTGCTGCATTGCCCAGATAGCGGCGCTATCTGGGAGATCGCGACGCGATCTTGGGCGGGATCGGACAGCGACCCGAAATAGCGACGGATGGAAAACGCGAAAATGAGATAGCGTCGAGGATAGCGCCGCTATTTAGCGACGCGATTTATGGCGGGCATCAAGATAGCGCCGCTATCTTGACGATAGCGACGCGATCTTCGTCGCTGAAAGCATTAAAGTCGGGTTTCATGTCATTTAATGCATCCAAAACCCTAGTTCTTCTCCCATTCGAGTTTGTAAGCGATTTTGAGTGTAAAGCATCATTTGGAGCAGATTTCTTGGTCAAATCTTGTGATTCTTCACTCCTAGTTGAAGATTTAAGGTATATCTTCAATCCTTTGTAGTTGTAGCTTTAGATCTATGAGTTTAGATGCTTGGGATTGAAACCCTAGTTCATGGGTTGGTGATTAATGGTTAAATAAAGGTTGTATACACTTAATAGATGGTATATTGATAAAGGAAACAAGTGTATGATTATGATTTGTAAGAATCTTAAGAGTTGGTTAAACCTAGGGTTTGGTAATCACCATATTTGGGGGAAATGGATTGATGGGTGTTATCTAGAGGTAGATGAACACATTGGTATTAGTTTGTGATGATAATCTTGTTGTGATAATTGTTTTAGACATTCGGTGAAGTGTTGAAGTGGACAATTTGTGAGCAAGGAACCGGCGGAAAGAATACGGTTAAAGCACCTTTATCGCTAAGGTGAGTACGTGTGGAATTTACTGAGTACATAGCCCTGTTAAATATTTTCATTACTTGTGTTATGGTCTATTTGCTTAATTGTGTAGACTGGTAGTTGATAGTTAGTTATACCGATGATAGTATTGAACTAACTTGTTGATGATGAAAGTGATAGCCGAGAGCTAGATTTGCATAACCATAGGGTTATGATGAGATTGAGATGTTGTGATGATACGGGCTACTCCCGATCATGAGGTGTGGATTGAGGGGCAGTTGGGCGTATTCCCATCGACTCTTCCACGATAGTCATGAGATGACACGGGCTACTCCCGGTTATGAGGTGTGGAGTGAGGGGCAGTTGGGTGAATCCCCATCGACTCATCCACGTTAGTTATGCGATGTCACGGGCTACTCCCGGTCATGAGGTGTGGTGTGAGGGGCAGTTGGGCGTATTCCCATCGACTCAACCACGATAGTGGTTCTAGCTAGTTCGGGGACGACCCGATAGCTAGACATGATTGCTAGGTAAGCAAGGTTGTTAGGGTCACACTAAGGTGACCAGACTGGATAGTTGGATATATATATGTATATTGATTGGTTATATGAAATGTGTCATTCATTTTATTATCGGGTCTAAACCCATGTAGCTCACGAGACGTTTTTGTCTCACGTACTCCTTGTTTTGTTTTGCTATGTACTCAGGTTCGGGATCGAAGGTTTAGGTACGCATGGATAGAGATGCGGGGCCTAGAATAGAAGAACTTTAGATTGGATTTATGCTTAGCTTTGGTTTTGATCTATTTTGTAACACCAAACTTTATACTCTGATTTTCATACCAAAGGTTTTTGTAAATCCATATTTTGGAATAGTTCTTCTATTTATGAAAAATGTTTTATTTTGGGCAAATGTTTTGTGTTTAAAATTTGAGGTGTTACAACTTGGTATCAGAGCTATAGTTTAAGTGAATTAGGTTGGATGACCATCCTAGTCTTAGACTGTAGCATTAGGAATGTAAGATTCCTTGAGATCGATAGGTTGACCTTGAGACTTTATATTAAGTTTAGGGTTGAACCTAGGGGACCGATGAGAATTGATATGATTATGGATATTGAGTCTTTGAGACTAATGGGTTGTACACAAGGTACTAAATGTTTAATGTCTTTCGTATAGTCTTGATCGAAAGAAATGGTGAACACTCGTAGAAGTGGGAAAGCCCCGGAGAACCGGGAGGAGGAAGTACCTCCTGTTGAGAGGGTGGATGAGCAAGAAAGTCAACCATCGATGCATCGGGTTGATGAGTCGGAGGTCGGAGCTAATAGAACTCCGGTAACCATGGCGGATCTCCAAACTATTATCGATCAAATTAAGGGAACGGTGGCCGAAGAAGTGCACCGTATTATTGGAGACCGTGAGAGGTCGGGTGGAGACCGGGAATCCGAGGCTAAATCGGATGAGAAAACGGGAGGTAGTGGCACCGGGGAGATGAAATCCTCCACGGGTGGCCAAAGTGATGCTAGGGCTAGGCCCGTTGTGAAAGAAGGTTGTTCATTTAAATCCTTCATGGCTTGTAAGCCAAATGTGTATGCGGGTAGTTCGGACCCGAAAGTAACCATGAGATGGATCCGGGAAACCGAGAGGGTGATCGGTAGTAGTAAATGTAAGGATGCCGATATGGTGACGTATGCGTCACAATTGTTAAAAGAAGATGCGATGGTTTGGTGGGACATCGTATATGAGACCCTAGGGAGGGAGGTAATTGAGAAGATGTCGTGGGATGAATTCACCACGAGGTTGAAAAAGAAGTTTTGTCCCGAAAGGGATTTGGAAAAGATGCACGAGAAGTTCGTGACCCTCAAAAAGGGTGAAATGTCGGTGGAGGAATATTCGAGGGAATTCACGGGATTGCTCCCGTTTGTTGCTAAGACCTACTCGGATGAGAGGTTGAGGGTGGTCCGGTATGCTAGTGGGTTACCGTGGGACTACCAATTGGAGGTGAAGAGGGCGGTTTCATTAGATGAGGCCATTAGTGCCGCCCGGGGTGTGGAAGAGGTGAATGTGGCACGTGTTGCCGAGAGGGCCCATGTGGGCGAGAAAAGGAAAGCCGAGAGCGGCTCTAGTTCGTTCAAGAAAGGGAAGTTCACCTCGAGCTTCTCTAAGCAAGGTAGTGTTGGCTCGTGCAAGAAGTGCGGGAAGACTCATACCGGCGGGTGCCGAGGAGAGTCAAAATCTTGTTTTAATTGTGGAAGGGCGGGGCACATAGCCCGAGATTGTAGGGCCAAGTCGTTGGCCGATGTTGAATGCTTCTCGTGTCACGAGAAGGGGCACTATAGCAATGTGTGCCCAAAGAAGGGAATCGAGTCGATGGTGTCCACGGCACAAAAGAAGGTGGAACCGGCCAAGGTGAAGGGACGATCCTTTCAACTCACCCGAGAGGAGGCGAAGGAGGCACACGATGTGGTGTCAGGTACTCTATTCATTAATTCCTTGCCAACTCATATTTTGTTTGATTCGGGTTCTAATTATTCGTTTGTGTCTTATGAGTTCGGTTGTAAATTGAATGTGCCGTCCGAAATGTTAGATGAGGTTTATGAAATAGAAGTAGCCGACGGGAAAACGTCTATGGTTGAATGTATTTATAGAAATTGTGAACTAGAGATAGACGGTAGAAAGTTTAAGGTGGATTTGTTGCCCATGGGAATTAGGGCGTTTGATGTGGTTATTGGTATGGATTGGTTGGGTATGCACCAAGCCAAGATTTTGTGTGGGAAGAAAATTGTGTCGATTAGGACACCCGAGAACGAGAAAGTGTATGTATACGGGGAGAAACGACATCACATGCCTAATGTGATTACCGCTATTAAGGCGAGGAAAAGTATATCAAAAGGTTGTGCATCGTTTATTGCATATGTATTAGATGGTCGGAAAGAAAAGAAGTCAATGGATGATGTCAAAATTATTCGGGATTTCCCCGAGGTATTTCCCGATGATTTGCCCGGTTTGCCACCGGAGAGACAAGTCGAATTTAAAATTGATTTAGTTCCGGGGGCGACGCCGATTGCTCGTGCTCCCTATCGTTTAGCTCCCACCGAGATGCGGGAATTGATGACCCAGTTGCAAGATTTATTGGATAAGGGTTTTATTCGTCCGAGTTCGTCACCGTGGGGTGCACCGGTGCTATTTGTTAAAAAGAAAGACGGTTCGATGAGAATGTGTATCGACTACCGAGAGTTGAACAAGGTAACTATTAAGAACCGTTACCCGTTGCCGAGAATTGACGACTTATTCGACCAATTGCAAGGTGCTAGTTATTTCTCGAAAATTGATTTGAGGTCGGGTTATCACCAAGTTCGGGTGAAAGAGGGCGACACCGAGAAGACGGCTTTTCGTACACGTTATGGTCATTATGAATTTCTAGTGATGCCGTTTGGTCTTACAAACGCGCCGGCGATTTTTATGGATTTGATGAATCGGGTTTGTAAACCCTTCCTTGATAAGTTTTTGATCGTGTTCATTGACGACATTTTGATTTATTCGAAAACCGAGGAAGAACACGAAGGTCATTTGAGACTTGTGTTAGATGTGTTAAAACGGGAAAAGTTGTATGCCAAATTTTCAAAGTGTGAATTTTGGTTGCGGGAAGTACAATTCTTAGGTCACGTGGTGACGTGTGATGGTATTAAGGTTGATCCGTCCAAGATTGAAGCGGTGTCAAATTGGGAGCCTCCGAGGACTCCTACCGAGGTTAGAAGTTTTCTTGGGTTAGCCGGTTATTACCGGAGATTTATACAAGATTTCTCGAGAATCGCGATTCCACTCACGAAGTTAACGAGAAAAAGTGAGAAGTTTGTGTGGGAGAAGAAGCAAGAAGAGGCGTTTAAATTGTTAAAAGAAAAGTTATGTAACGCACCGATCCTCACGTTACCGGATGGTATGGAAGATTTTGTGGTTTATAGTGATGCTTCGAATCAAGGGCTCGGTTGTGTGTTGATGCAAAGAGGTAAAGTGATCGCGTATGCCTCGCGACAATTGAAGAATGCGGAATTACGGTACA
This sequence comes from Calendula officinalis, assembly GCA_963853835.1. NCBI lineage: Eukaryota > Viridiplantae > Streptophyta > Magnoliopsida > Asterales > Asteraceae > Calendula > Calendula officinalis. Next base: position 98,828,613 of record OY970820.1, read on the forward strand.
CGACACACGACTTGGAATTGGCGGCGATTATATTTGCCTTAAAATTGTGGAGGCATTATTTGTATGGCACTCGGTGTACGTTGTACACGGATCATAAAAGTCTACAATACGTGTTTACTCAAAAGGATCTTAATATGCGACAAAGAAGGTGGATCGAGTTGATAGCCGATTATGATTGTGAGATTGTGTATCACGCGGGAAAGGCTAATGTAGTGGCCGACGCCTTGAGCCGAAAAGTTTATGAAAATCCGAACCGGGGAATATTAACACGTATAGAAGTCGTCTCGAGTATTATCGAAAGGATCAAGAATGCCCAACGAGAGGTTATGGGAAAAGACGAGTTAAGACAAGAACGGTTAGGTAAGAACCAACATTTTCTCGAAAATGCACAAGGGTTGAAGACCGTAGGCGGTCGTATTTGGGTTCCTAAATTCGGTGGTATCCGAAAGGAGTTGTTGTATGATGTGCACAAATCGAAGTATTCAATTCACCCGGGAAGTACAAAGACGTACCAAGATATGAAACGGGTTTATTGGTGGCCCGGAATGAAGACGAGAGTGGCTAAGTACATCTCTAAGTGTGCCACGTGTGCACAAGTGAAAGCCGAGCATCAAGTACCGTATGGGGTAGCTCAATCATTAGTTGTACCGGCCGGGAAGTGGGAAGATATAACTATGGATTTCATAGTAGGTTTACCGAAGACGAGTAGTGGTCACGATGCCATTTGGGTCATAGTGGACCGGTTGACCAAGAGTGCACTATTTTTAGCAATTCGGGAAACGTTGCCACTTGAGAAATTGGCTAAGTTGTATGTTGATGAGGTGGTTCGACTCCACGGGGTTCCGTTATCGATTGTATCCGATAGAGACGCGAGGTTTACCTCGAGATTTTGGCGATCCTTACAAGAAGAGTTGGGTACAAAGTTGCGGTTGAGCACGGCTTATCACCCGCAAACCGACGGTCAAAGTGAAAGAACAATTCAAACGGTTGAAGATATGTTGAGATCGTGTGTGTTGGATTTCGGTGGTAAATGGGATGAACATTTACCGTTAGTCGAGTTCTCGTATAATAATAGCTATCACTCGACTATTAAGATGCCGCCTTATGAGGCATTGTATAGAAGGAAATGTAGAACTCCATCTTGTTGGTTGGAAGCGGGAGAAACGAAACTCACGGGTCCCGAGATCGTGAGAGTGACAAATGAAAAGATTGGTATTATTCAAAACAACATGAAAGTCGCCCAAGATAGACAACAAAGTTATTCGGGTTTAAAGAAAAGACCATACGACTTAGATGTCGGTGATATGGTGATGTTGAAAGTGTCACCTTGGAAAGGTGTGATGCGGTTTGGCAAGAAAGGGAAGTTAAGTCCAAGGTACGTTGGACCGTTTAAGATATTGAAACGGGTCGGGCTTCAAGCTTTTAAGTTGGAACTTCCACCCGAGCTTCAAGGTGTGCATGACACCTTCCACGTGAGTTATTTGAAGAAGTTTATCGGGGAAGTTGAAAATATTATTCCATTGCAAGAGTTGCGGGTTGACGGCCCGAACCGATTGATTGAGGAGCCCGAGGCTATATTAGAAACGAAAACAAAGAAGCTTCGGAATAAGGAGATCGAGTTGGTATTGGTCAAGTGGAAGCATTCACTTGGGCCGAATTTGACTTGGGAAGTCAAAGACGAGATTCGGAAGAGGTACCCGGGTTTCGTGAACTATGATGAGATTCCGAGGACGGAATCTTCTTAAGGGGTAGATAGTTGTAACGACCCGAAATTTGTACATAAATAAATTTTATAAAAATATGATAAATAAGGATAAATCGTTTAAAGAACGTGGGAATTGGTTTCGGGTCAATTGGACACCGTACGAGAAAGTTATGAACGAAACTAGATCGAAGCGGGGATCGAAAAATGCAGCCTTGCTGCATTGCCCAGATAGCGGCGCTATCTGGGAGATCGCGACGCGATCTTGGGCGGGATCGGACAGCGACCCGAAATAGCGACGGATGGAAAACGCGAAAATGAGATAGCGTCGAGGATAGCGCCGCTATTTAGCGACGCGATTTATGGCGGGCATCAAGATAGCGCCGCTATCTTGACGATAGCGACGCGATCTTCGTCGCTGAAAGCATTAAAGTCGGGTTTCATGTCATTTAATGCATCCAAAACCCTAGTTCTTCTCCCATTCGAGTTTGTAAGCGATTTTGAGTGTAAAGCATCATTTGGAGCAGATTTCTTGGTCAAATCTTGTGATTCTTCACTCCTAGTTGAAGATTTAAGGTATATCTTCAATCCTTTGTAGTTGTAGCTTTAGATCTATGAGTTTAGATGCTTGGGATTGAAACCCTAGTTCATGGGTTGGTGATTAATGGTTAAATAAAGGTTGTATACACTTAATAGATGGTACATTGATAAAGGAAACAAGTGTATGATTATGATTTGTAAGAATCTTAAGGGTTGGTTAAACCTAGGGTTTGGTAATCACCATATTTGGGGGAAATGGATTGATGGGTGTTATCTAGAGGTAGATGAACACATTGGTATTAGTTTGTGATGATAATCTTGTTGTGATAATTTTTTTAGACATTCGGTGAAGTGTTGAAGTGGACAATTTGTGAGCAAGGAACCGGCGGAAAGAATACGGTTAAAGCACCTTTATCGCTAAGGTGAGTACGTGTGGAATTTACTGAGTACATAGCCCTGTTAAATATTTTCATTACTTGTGTTATGGTCTATTTGCTTAATTGTGTAGACTGGTAGTTGATAGTTAGTTATACCGATGATAGTATTGAACTAACTTGTTGATGATGAAAGTGATAGCCGAGAGCTAGATTTGCATAACCATAGGGTTATGATGAGATTGAGATGTTGTGATGATACGGGCTACTCCCGATCATGAGGTGTGGATTGAGGGGCAGTTGGGCGTATTCCCATCGACTCTTCCACGATAGTCATGAGATGACACGGGCTACTCCCGGTTATGAGGTGTGGAGTGAGGGGCAGTTGGGTGAATCCCCATCGACTCATCCACGTTAGTTATGCGATGTCACGGGCTACTCCCGGTCATGAGGTGTGGTGTGAGGGGCAGTTGGGCGTATTCCCATCGACTCAACCACGATAGTGGTTCTAGCTAGTTCGGGGACGACCCGATAGCTAGACATGATTGCTAGGTAAGCAAGGTTGTTAGGGTCACACTAAGGTGACCAGACTGGATAGTTGGATATATATATGTATATTGATTGGTTATATGAAATGTGTCATTCATTTTATTATCGGGTCTAAACCCATGTAGCTCACGAGACGTTTTTGTCTCACGTACTCCTTGTTTTGTTTTGCTATGTACTCAGGTTCGGGATCGAAGGTTTAGGTACGCATGGATAGAGATGCGGGGCCTAGAATAGAAGAACTTTAGATTGGATTTATGCTTAGCTTTGGTTTTGATCTATTTTGTAACACCAAACTTTATACTCTGATTTTCATACCAAAGGTTTTTGTAAATCCATATTTTGGAATAGTTCTTCTATTTATGAAAAATGTTTTATTTTGGGCAAATGTTTTGTGTTTAAAATTTGAGGTGTTACAACCCCCACCCCCATGGCTTCTGATCAAAACAGATTCAGGACCCGCTCTTATAGGAAACCACAAATCTCAATCAAGCTTAACCGCAAAACCTCTCCTTCAACCCTCCGACGATGTATAAGGTACGTTTCTACAACTGACAACTTTTCAATATCTTTGTTTTGTCGAGGGGGAGAAATATTAATTCTAGGGGGAGAATTATTATTTCTAGGGGGAGAAAATTCAGAAAACCAAAAACAAATTACCCAAATAAAAAGTTTTATGTTTGTAACGCTAATTATAAGTCGTTGTAATATCCGTAAACGATCTCTTTACTAGTTCTCTAGTAAAGATTGCATCTGTTTATTACAAATTCTTTTAATTCTCGTTACTCACTACTTCAAAAGACATACCTTCCCATGGTTTGCCAGATCCGGCCACACCTTCCCAGGGAAATATTTCAGCCAACTGGTAAATGTGAGGGTTTAGGTCTAGGGTATAGTAATAGGTGAGTGCAAGGTGATGTGAAAACATGATAAATCAAAGAAAACACACCTTATGAGTGCATCCAAACCGAAAACAAACCGGGCAACCAATTAAATAGGTGATCATTCATTCGTTGAATGTTTCACTAGACTTTACTGGCCGAGTAAAGCAAATGCACGCCACCACCAACTACTCAAATTCCTCTCAACAGGGATTTGTTTCATTTCATCAGGGGACGTAGCACAAAAGCTACTGACTACTCATTCGGAGTATGTCGGTATTGAATAATAATAACCTCCTGCCCCGGGTTAAGTCTCATTTGTATGCACAGTGTGTCTAGTTCTCACCCTCAAGAACCTTCCAATATAGGACACTTGCACTATAAAAATGGATCTCAGTGAATCCATCGGAACACTTGTAGTGGCATCACAATCTGATGTTTCACGAGGATCGAGTGGAAATCCTGCTAGAGCTAAAATCACGCCAACTCTAAACGCAGGTCACACATTTGAATCAACGGTTGTGCAAACGACTACAGATTCTTACCGTGTGCTAACGGATACTCTATGTGAGTCCGGTGTTACCTTAAAAGAACAAGTTGCTGTGCCTTAAACTTCAAAATCATTCAGGCAACAACTTATACCGGAAACACATAAAATTCCGATGAAAAATCCATGTGAACTAAAATGCAACATCTTGAAAGCTGATTAAAATGCACATGAGCGTAATAGTCCACTCTCAAATTACTCCTATGATTTGCTAAACCCAGCATGATCTTCACCGGAGCCACCGACAATATAGGAACTAAAAAGTGAGGGTCCCTAGGTCTAGGTGAGCAGAATCAAGTATCATGGGATCTTGATTGGGGTGCGCTGAGGTAAAAATTGAGAGGGGGTATGAAGTATGGGGTGCAAATCAGCTTATCACATGGTAAAAACAAAAAAATGAGGGTGTGGTTGAAAAATGAAAAAGTGAGTTGAGTGAGGAGCGTGTGTGAAAGGGTTAAAAGAAAACGGAAAACCCTCCCTAAACCGAACAAATGACCGGGTAACCTCATCTATATCAGATTGCATATGTTGCTTTCTGATTAAGACATCATGGACCCAGTGATGCAATGCACAACCCCCACTGACCACTCAAGTACAAAAAGTACTTGTTTCAAAATCACGGAGATTACCACATCCACTATCGACATCTCATTTGGAGATTGTTGATATTGAAAAAGAGGACCCACCTCCAGTCCTCGCCTTCGTTTGTCCACGTATAGAGTCTAGAACCGAATTAAATTTCTCTAGGACACGGGCACTCTACCAAGCATATCTTTGAGATATTGCCGGAACATTCATAGTAATACCAAAATTATTGGTATTCCACGATGATTGAATGGAAATCCTACCAGTGCTAACATCAATGCCAACACTGAACGTAGGTCACACAGTTTCTGTAACTGTTGTGCTAACAGGCAATCTATGTGATCCTGGGTTACCCTGATACATTCTTGTGCGAAGATCAGACGACCGTACTCCATTCTTATCAACAACGGTCACTATGTCTGATAGAAAATCTGATGACTGTACTTCAATCTTATCAACAACAGTCAATAAATCAGATAAGGGATTCTATGACCGTACTCCAACATTATCAACAACGGTCAGAAAATCCACAACATATCAACATTCCGCACTGCTTCAACTTCAACAAACATCAGGAACCAAGGATCTGCAGCAAATCGACAAACGCCACAACTTCAAGAAAGGACTTCCGCTGCTAACCGCTCTAACTATGGGTCTACATTCAGTCGATTTGCATGAAGTCTTCTGGAATACTTTATATTGGTTGAAAAGCCGATTAAAAGTATATCTGTCACCGATGATCAAAGGCTGATGCTGTTTTATCAACAAAACTGCTCAACGGTTCAATTCTCAGCTCCAGCCTTACAATCACAGAAGTCTTCAAAGATATGCAACCTAGTCTACTATTACAAAGGGGGAGATTGTTAGGTACTAGATATGTTGTAATAGTTAGTCTAGGGGGTAATAGTGTAACAATGTATAGATGTTAGGTTTTATTACCAAAATGGTCCTAACTAACCAAGAATTGAGCCATGGTATAAATACCAAAGTGTAAGGCTCAATTCTTCAACTTTTGCCATTAATCAAATTCTCATTTCCAGCAATTGTTCTCTCTACCATCTCTCTACTTTCTCTCTCTAAAAGCCCTAATCTCATTCTTCACTTTTCTAGCCAAAATCATCATCCAACACCATCAAATGGATTGAATCAGTGTTATTGTGCTTTTCAAAGGGTGCAACGCGCAACGGGCGAAACGGTGTGGGGGTGAAGATGCTTGCTTGTGATTGAGTGGTGAGTATTTTCTTTTTATTTTATTTAAAATTTAATGGAATAAAATAGTGTGGTGTGATGGGTATTTCCTAGAGAAGATGCGGTGTGGGGTGGTGTGATTGCTGAGGTGGCAGATGATGTGGCAGAAAAAAATGGTGTAGGTGTTGTACCCATACCCATAGCCTTAGTAAAAAGTTATGGGCTCTACATCCACTAATTATCTACTTTAATATAGTAAAATGACTATTTTACACAACTTTTAATTTTAAACATCATTAATTTCATTTTATTTAAAAAATGTAGGACTTAATTCGTCATTAACCATCCAATTAATATAATTTAACTCTCATTATAATATTTTACCTTCAAATCCGTAAAACTAATAATATATCACTTATTTTAAGTCGGAGAAAGTATAGATACTAGAATATCTAGAAAAGAGCTAGAGAGAAACTGAGAAAGGGATCAAGAACATTTTACATGGATCGAGGATTATTAATTGCCGATTTAAGTTTCCCAATTCCATCATCATGTAAATTTTCTACTTTTTGCTACTACTCTTGCTAGTTTGCTAATGATATTTTCCGTTCAACATTAGAATTCTCACTTTAAACTTGCCATGGTAGTCGCCTAGTCGGTAGACAAAGTTAAATTCCTTTTTTTTAATACATTCGACACATTTTATTATGAAATTAAAAAAATATTTTTTATTGACTTTATGTTGACAAATTATTTTATAAAATCTTTAGACTTTGAATTTCTCATGATTTTATAGCTTTAGAAATTCCATGCAGCTTGACTAGTACTCACTTGTTTTAAGTGATATAGTCATAATATTGTATTTATTTGATTTAAAATTATATTGGTAGGAAAACGTTAAAAGGAGATCCATCATTTTTACGAATTCTTGAAGAACAAATATTAACGATTGATCAATAAGATCTAATGCTCAAGATTAATCACTTATTTTATACATGAAGGAGTATTTTTGGTCATTTGGCACTTTAAAAAAATACTTTTTTTTTATTTTTTATTTTAAATTTCTTTTATTTTTTTATAATTTTTTATTAAAAAAACAATTTTTATTTGATAATTACGTGTAATAATTAATCAAATGTGATTTTAGTATAAAATCACATTTAATTGTATATTTAATCGCATTCGATGTTTTAGTTCAATCACATGTGATTCAGTATGCAATCACATTTTATTCAAATCATATGTGATGTGATTCAACATGCAATTACATTATGTGTTATTAATGAAAAAATAATATTTTTTAAAAAAAAAATATTAGTAAAATAAAAAACAAAAAAAATAATTTTTTTTTTAAAATGACTAACATACTAAATATATGATTAATCCCGAGGAATATATAATTTATGGTCGAGACGGAGAAAATCTAGGAGATTTACAATATAATTGTATTTTGTTTCGTTCTGATATGATTTTGTTATGGTGTGTACGTAATTTTTAGATAGGTGGCGCGCTTAATTTTGAATGTATTGGTTCAAGTGTATCCTAGCCTCGGCTAGTTTATTATTAATACAATTTGTTGGGGGTCTCAAGGCGGATGATAACATTGTTGAAGCTCGTTTTTATTGCCCTTTTTGCTGTTAAAAAAAATATGATTAATCTTTATCATTAGATCCTATTGATCAATGATTGAGATTTATTTCTTTGAACTTTGTAAAAATAATGGAACTCCTTACAACTCTAACTCCGTAACATAAAGGTCAATAAACTTGTTATTTTTAAATTTACTTTAGTACTAAATACTTACGGAAAACGTGTATCATGTCATATAATGATTTTGCGAACTTAATAAAAGATGGAAAGGGACACCTAAACATTAATTTTGAAGCTAAATGAAAATTAAAAAACAAAAAGTTGTGTAGAAAAGAGAAAAAGATAAAGTGAAAGGTAGTCATATGTAAAATGTCAGACGAAGATGGAATTAGATTCTAACAGCGCACGAACATTCTCCATAATTTAAAAATGGTTTACAAAATCATTTTTACATTTCGCCCCTTTCTTCTTAAGAATTTTACATCTTTAGTTGTTGTTTGTCAAAGTGATATTTGTAGTACATCTAAGTAGCAGAGGATCTCTAATTTTATAACTTGTAATACGATAATCTCCAAAGTAAAAGGCTGTTAATTTTTTAGAGATTATTGATATTACAAATTTCAAAATTATATATAATTCATGTTATCTGAATTATCGATTGTTGATGTTTCAAACTCAAAATTAAAATCTGTCTGTGTCATAGAATAAATCAAGAAATGAAATACCTGATTTCACACAAACCTAATTATCATGCTTCTAGCACTATATTGTCAGAATCCAAATGTTGGTATGCAAGTGGACTAATTAAGTAATTAGTGTCTTAACTCTTAAATATGAGAATTGGACTTTGGGTAAAGATTAGGGGTATGTCGGAAATTTGTTGCCAAAGTGATTTTACTTTTGATTAGGGTCCTTCTAAATTATATCTCCTTTAGGTATTTAATATATAAATTCACGATAAGAAACCCTATTTAAATCTATTACGCGTGATAATATTCTTGTTTTCACATCTTAACAACTACAACTTATGCTATAAGCATATACGATCTTAGCCTATATCAATTTTAGGAATGATAATTATGGGCGCAATTCCCGACACAAGTCATGAACCCAACATGGTAATAATTAGATTTTGGTTGAGATTAAATGAGTTTGAGTCAAAAATAGGCCGACCAATCAAATCTTGTTTATAAATCAGGTCGGGTTCAGGATGTTGACTTATGTATAAACGAGTCAATCTACCTGTTTCGTCCTATAAAGTTTGTATTTAATTTTTCTCTTAAAGATATACATACTATAATATCCCAAAATCCCGCCTAGAACATCTTTGAATCTATGTTTGACCTTTCAACTCCCACGACTGACATTACATTTGGGTCTATTTTTATTTTTGAATAGTCAACCTAATTATGACACGCTAACTCATTCGACCGACCAACCAACCTATTAAGTTACATGTACAACATATGCTATGAAAACGGTTTGTCGAAGTTCGAGCCGCGTATGGTTTTAGATAGGGGTGAGCATTTGGGCCGAAAAGACCGAACCGAAAACCTATTGAAATTGATAACATGTTATTGGTTCAGTTTCAGTTTTGAAAATTCATCGTTTTCGGTTTCGATTCTATCGATTTCGGTGCGGCTCGGTCTTTGGATAAGGATGAACATTTGACCTAAAATCCGAACCGAAACCGAACCGGACCGAACCGAACCGAACCAAAACCGATAACATGTTATTGTTTCGGTTTCGATTTTGAAAATTCACGGTTTCCGAGCTCACCCCTAGTTTTAGAAGAGGAGTCTCCTGAAGAATTTATTTGTTACCTAAAGGGGAAAACAAAATTATATTTCTTTATTGGCACCTTAAAGAAAAGAGGAATGCATTTTGGAGTCCCTGATGAAGAATCGTCGACCAAGGGAATCTGTAAGGCATAATTGATTGGGTGAATGGGTGAAATGGTAGGCTCATTGTCTCTCTTTTCATCTGAATAATTGCAACTTTGGTCCCCCACAATTGCATGGTTCTCAAGAGACCCCTCATAGCTTTTGCACTTCAAAAATGATTCCCTTTTCATCTTTTGCATGTGTATGGCTCATATGCTCATATGGATATTGTTCCTTTTTATTGGATTTTGGATAATGTTTATGCTGTAGACAAGTGCTAATTATATTAAGGTAAAAATTATTTATTAACTTTAAAATTTACCATTGGCTAAATTAGTGTAGAATACAGTGAGTACTATGAAATATGAATAAAAAAAAAGAGTAAAAGTATAGAGTACAATGAAAACTAATAAGAAATAAAAGTATAGAGTATTATGAACAAAATTATTAAAATATAAATTTTCAATGTTTTAAGTAAAAATAAAATAAAATTTAGATGACATCTTAGAAAGCTAGATAGAATGTATCTTGTTGGATATTTTTTTTTTTAACAGCAATAACATTAGCATACTAGCAATAGTCAGTAGCAAAAAGGAGAACAATTACAGAATGAATTGGTATTTGAGGGATTACAAACTCAATTTAACCAAACCAATTTAACTTTTTGTTCCTCTTTATGATTCAAGTGTAAGAATAAAAATTACATCATCACAAAAAAGATTAGTTGACGAATTTTTAAGTTGAAAGTGTTCAACTTCATGTGTCACCATATGATCCACAAAGCAATATTTTGAATAACGCTATATCGAACTAATTTTGGATGAATTTGTTTCTGGATATTTTATCCGCAACAGTCACTATGTCTACAATGTCTTCCCTAATTGGAATATCTCACTTCCACCATTAAACTATAAAAAAATTAAATCTTGTTAGCAACCATCAATCTCGGAATACATGGCTTTATTATTTAAAATTAATTTGTATTTCATATTTTCATTGACCATAATAGTTTGATCAACTTAACGTGGCCAATTTGTATAATCAATCAATCACAAACGACCATGCATGTACAATGGACCATGAGGAAAATAAATGTTAAAGTTTTGGTGGTTTTTGATTTGTCTTTTAGCCTAAAAATAAGCCTTAGTCGATGACATGATGGATTGCATTGCCTTGCATTGCCATGCACTATAGAATATGATAATCAAATGGTTGCATCATAATTAATATTCAATGTTCTACTCTATTTTGTGCTTGTAGCTTTCCAATGGACCCTATATTTATATGATTTTTGTAGTTTAATATTTTTTTTATCTTTTAAATATTAAAAATATAACCATATGATCATTAGCTTCTTCTCATAGTAGAAAAATAGGTGGATTCGAACGGATATAATAATTGGTAAAAGGAAAAGAAAAAAAAAAAGCAATTTTTTTCCTTCAAAATTCTAGATAATTAATGTACTCATGTAATTATCAAATAAAATAGTGTTATTTTACTTCGCGAGATAATTATATATACTCAAATCGATTAAATTAGTATAAACCATTTAACATGATTTCACATTTAATCTTTCTGGATCCATGAAGAATGTTATTTGAGAACTCAATTAAGTTAAATAATGATTAACTTATCATAGCTATTAGATCTAAATAATTGAAGGTTTAAATTTTGGTTAGTTTTCCATTAAATCCACATGGGTTTCTTGCTTTGGAGATGATTTGGTATTTAGGGGTATAATGCTCAAATTTGGAAATCGCATTCATCCATATCATTCAACTTAAGATATCTTTAACACAAATAATTTTAAAATTAAACTTTACCAAAAAACAGTTTTTTTGGGGTCCACTCAATATACTTTTGTCGGATTGTTTTTATTCATGGTCTTATGAAATCATATTGTTAATTTTATGTTCACAGGTGAGTTCAGTTTGGTTATAAGTAACATTCACATAAGATGGTTACAATTAAATATTAATTTACATGTGATTTTGGTTTGCTTATTTTTTTTTACATGTGATTATAATTTAGTTTTCTAAGTCTTGATTAGTGAAAAGTGAATGTTAATCTACATGTGAAAAAATATTGAACTATTTGTTCAAGTGCGAATTCTCATTTGCTCAAATGTAAATATTAATTGTTCTTATGTAAGTATCATTTGTTCACATTTGAAATATCGTTTGTTGAATTTATTCATATTTGATTGTGGTGGTTGGCAGTGTAAATCACATATGATTTAATACACATGGGGTGATGTCGTGATGGTGATGTAGATGTGTTGAATTATACGTGATTTTGGCGGTGATGATGATGTGAGAGTTGATTGATCCAGTGATTAAGATTTATCCCTTGGGAGTTGAGACTTTACAAAAATGATGGACGTGCATTAACGTTTTTCTATATTTATAATCTTATTTTTATTTAATCATATCACTTAAATTTTACAGTAAAATTAAAGTTCACTTACAGTTTGTTTTAAATGTTTTGACCAAGATTTGGCTTTATGAAATGCATCAACAGATTATAATGTGAGTAAATGAAAGAGAAAAATATACTTCGTATAATACTACAAATTTAAAAAATATTAATCGTTTTAATAATGAAATTTTGGGGTAGCAAGGTCCCACGGGTCCATGGCTCTGATGGTGCTTCTATATCATGATCTTCAAACCCTGGCCAGAAGGACCTAGCATATACAACAACACTACTAAGAAAAATACTATGCACTTGATCATTAATATAGGTACGAATCACATGTTTCCTATGACATTTGAACACACATCTTAATAGTACTTAATAAAATTACTCCAGTACTACTAAGTTAAAAGACTATTTGTTAGCGGTGAGGGGAAAAAAGGGGGGAAGCAGCTCAATTTAAGGCTTCGCTCCCAGATCACCTCGTGAGCTCATTTAGTAGACAGCGAATGTGCGCCCTCCTCTTTTTTTTATCCGCGGGAGGTTTAATTCAGGCCGCTGTTCAAATGAGTGAAGTTATTGAATTCTAATTAAGATGTAAAATAAAAAAAATAATATTTAGTCCAACCATTTAATCCTACTTATAGTTATACTCACTTGATAGGATAACATGTGTAATCCACTAATTCTTTCTCTTAATATTATCTATTGATTTTGACACATGTCTTGATCATCTAATGAGTAACTTATGAGTAGGATAAAATGATAGGATTAAATACTATTACTTAAAAAAAAATCATATACACACATTAACAAACGTTCAATATACTTCGTATATACAATTTCAAGAAACATTAGTTTTGAAATAACATTTCAGCAAAAATATAACTAAGATAATTTCAAACACCTTTTCAACTGAAACAAAAGACTTGGTTCCTTACTTCAAAACAACGATGATGATCGGAAGTGTTGGAAGAAGAGTCGTCAATGAGGAATTGAGCCGTTGTGTTTGTTCTGTTTGGGGGTTTAGACGGGTTTTGATCGGCTAGTGCTCGGGTTTAGACGGCTTTGATACACTAATGGATTTATTTGATATAGTTTAAGTTTTTTAACCAAACTACGTAGTTTTGTGTGGTTGGATACCTAAACTTAGGTACGTAACAATAAGGGCGTCCCCGAGATTCTAAATGTCTTGTGCGAATAGACAAAAGTGAGCCCCTAAACACAAAATACTGCATATTTTAAACTTGGACTTTCTAATTTTTTATATTAAATTAATAAGTTGGCTTAAATGTTAAGAGTATATGCATAAGACGCATACAAAAAATAGACATCTTCTAAAATGTGGGTCATGTGCAACTGCACGTCTACACTTTTTACATCCCCTCAGTGGCCCTCACAGACCCTCTGTGTGACAGTTATACACACATTTTATAGTCAACGAAGACTTTTAATTTTTTTCATTCTATTTTAGCCTGTGAGTATTTGTGAAGTAATGAGTTCAGCTTAAAATGGGCCAACATCGAGTTTTTTTTTTTCTTTAACTAAAGTTTCATTTAGCTTTTTAAATTTTAAGGGGGGTGTTTTGCAGCTAGCTTGTCGTCTTGTCGGATGATGAGAGAACGCATTTACATACAGACACATTATTCTTGATCCAAGTGAAGCCCATTTCATAATCGGACAATCGTTGAATGAAATGCTTTGAAACTGATTTTAAACGGGCCAAAACCCACAGCCAAGGCCCAAGCAATGCAATTTTTAAAGTCAATGGAAAGCTCAATAAGCATAAGTTTGGTCTGATAAGCATAGTTTGGGCCAAGAAACACATTAAAAACACACTAACACAGAAATAACACTTGTGTAACAATGAAAATGTATGGAAGATTTAATTTTTATATTGGTGTATTATACATTCCAAATTCTAATTACTTGAGAACCATAGTGTTTTAAGATTTCAACTTTCATCCCATTTAAACGCTCCAATCTCTATATGCAAGCAAAGGTGTTCACTATTCCGTTATAAACGGATTATCCAATTAGACATTTTGCATCATACTATTTGGATTGATTATTTGGTTTTTTGGATCGGCTTGAACTCGAACCAAATTAATAGTTTGGATTTCGGACTGGATTTGGTTTCCGTTGTGAAAACCGGATTGTTTAAAAAAAAACCGAATAGTAATATAAGTTATACAAGAAGACATACAAGACATTATTGATAAACTTGATGAAGGTATAAGTTTTATGGCTTATAAAAAAAATCACTTGTTTATGATATTTTGATTTAATTTTAACAACTAATAATTGTATTATTTTTCTCTCAAAATTATCTCAATTAGGAGGGGATCTTAGCATTCTTGATTTGTGATAGATTAATTAATCAACACTTGGTTATCTTTTGTGATAACTACTTCCTTTTGCATTGTAAGCGATTAGGGTACTCATTTTCTTTACATTTCTTATAGTAAATTGATTATATACAAACACGTGTTCCATTTTGTATTGTATCTGTTGGCGATGTACCAATCGTTTTAGAGTTTTTGATGAAAGCTTTAGTTGTTGGTGAAAGTGACCTTGCATATATGATTGTAAATGTCACAATCTATGAATTATATTTGTTTTTATGTACAAAGTAGTTTATCATTTTAGAATTGTACATATCGAACTTAATATTATTTATGTTATATACTTTTGTATATTTTAAAATTTTTAAGGAAAAACCAAACGGATAAATCCAAACCAACCAGATTGTTACTTGGTTCGGATCAGTTTGGTTTTCGAATTAGTTTGGACGGTTCGGTTTGAACTTTTAAAAATCGAATTTTATTTGGTTTCACCTATTTGGTTTGGATAAAACCAAACCGTCCAAACGAACACCCCAACAAGTAGGAAACAAACTAGTTTACTATCTAATACAACAAATTCATATTCAATCATTAAGTTTGTAATATAAGTTTACTGATGGGTATGGTGGCACACAAACTGGCGCCGTAACTACGAGGCAAGAAAACTGGCGCCGTAACTACACTGTGCGCGGTGTTAGTGGACCCTGCGCGAGATGAGTGGTGCGGCTGGCTTGAGTGACTTAACTAAAACTGGTTGGTCATGAAGAATTATGAGCAAAAGAATATTTAAAGATGTGAATGTGAAATATTGATATAATAATGATGTTGTGAAGTAGTTTGAATGAACCACCACACCTGACATTCTTATTTGAAACACATGATCATATAACACTTCTCCCCAATCAATAATACCCAAATCAGTAGTAGAATAATGTCTTTAACATCGATAATTCATTTCACATATGAATATCATTATTTGACAAAAGGAAATCCAATGATGAGTAACAGGATTATGAGTTCAAAAAAATCAGTTTCACCTTGTTGAAAGATTTCTATAAAAAAAAATTTGTTTGTTAATGTCAACTACTGGTATTGAACTATTACCTGTTATACAAATACAATTGTGACAATGCACATTGATTTTGTTAAAAATGTGCCGGTTTGAAGGTTTATAGTATGTTATAAAGATTACAATTTGCCCAAAACCCGTAGTCTAATAATATTGGAGTAATCTGTAAAATATTACTTATAGCATATTGGTTATGAGTTTAAGTTTCATTATATTAGGTACGATTAAAAAATTACAATCTATCAGTTTTCAAGCCTTTTATCACCGTAAAATACACTAAACATACTAATATGAAATAGAAGCCATAAGAAACTAAGAAATTGTCAAATTATTAATTTTTAAATAAATATTATTAAAATATTTAGAAGAAACTTTAAATTCAATTTTCCAAAAAATAATAGAATTTAAATGAAAATCTGAATCAACAAAAAATAGATGATTTTGAATGAAATTTTTGAGATTGATTCTAAATCCGTAAAATATACTAAACATACTAGAGTTGCGTTCAAAAGGTCCCTAATTTTTTATAAGGTCTCAAGGAATAAGTTTTATTCACTAATCAAAAAATCTCTTAACCACCACCATCATTAAATCACATGTGATTCAATATACAACTAACATCATCATTAAATCACATGTGATTCAATATACAACTAACATCATCATCAAATCACATGTGATTCAATATACAACCACCCCGCCATCATCAAATCACATATGATTCAATATACAACCACCACCGCCGGCCACCACCGCCGGCCACCACCGCCGGCCACCACCGCCGGCCACCACCTCTGCCCGCCGCCGCCTCTGGCTGGCGCAATCACATGTGATTGGATAGGCAATTACATGTGGTTGCAAACAACCGACGGTGGCGAGAGGTTGTCGGTGGTGGAGACGGTGGACGACAACGGTTGGTGGTGGTGGTGGTGTGTCGTGTTGAATCACATTTGATTTAATACACATGAGATGGTGGTGATATTAATGTGTAAAACTACATGTAATTCTAGTAGTGGTGATTAATCGGGAGTTGATTGATATAAAAACTGAAATTTGTTACTCATAACTTTATAAAATTCATAAATCTCCTTAAACGTCTGACACATACTAAATATGAAATAGAAGCCATAAGAAACTAAGTGTCAAATTAGTATGTTTAAAAGAAATATATTAAAATATTTAGAAGAATTTTTAAATTCAATTTTCCACAAAAATAGAATTTAAATGAAAATCTGAATCAACAAAAAAAAAAAATATGATTTTGAAGGAAATAACGAGGGCGGCGGGAAGTATCAAAGTCTCCCAAAAATTAGGTTTACAATGAGAAGGATTTGACCAAAAGAAAGACTTCCATCTTTAAAATCCAGCCGTCCAATCTACGCCTTTGAAATCAATCTGAACGGTTGAAGAACATTCTAGAACTCGAATACACATCTTCTGCTAACCTCCATATATACCTGTCCTTTCCCTCCGTCTCAAATCCCTCATACTTCTCTCTCAAACCCTAATTTCACACACTCTTTCGTAGAGAGAGAATACATTACAATCACAATGGCCGGCAAAGGTGAAGGTCCCGCTATCGGTATCGATCTAGGAACTACATATTCATGTGTTGGTGTATGGCAACATGACCGTGTTGAAATCATCGCTAACGACCAAGGTAACAGAACCACACCGTCGTATGTCGCGTTTACCGACTCCGAGAGGCTGATTGGTGATGCCGCTAAGAATCAGGTCGCCATGAACCCCACCAACACCGTTTTTGGTGAGTTTTCTCTCTATTTATGTTAGATCTGATATTGTTTATGCTTTTCACTTGTAGATCTGATGTAGGAATGATTTATTAGTATGTTAGAGCTGGATCTGATATGCTTCATTATATAGGTGTAGTATATAGTGTATACATAGTGCATGATTTGTTCTTTGTAAATTAGTTACTCTGTTTATGTATATTATTATCTAGTGATTACTGTAAGCTCAAAAAGTGACTATTATTACAGGTAGTCTAGTTGAATCTGATTTAGAAAGCTTAAATTAAGCTGGCTGATGCCGAACGGTTTAAACTTTTGTTGTTTGAATACAACTAGATCTTTGAAAATCAGTTTTTAGTATTGTTGAATAGTTACAAATCTGAACGATATGCGCTGCATCTGTTTTTGTTAATTAATGAAACCTGTATCGTTGTTTTTGTAGTATCAGCTATTGTTAGTTTAATGTCTGATATGAACTTCTTCTGAATTAAATTATTGGTATTCCTTGAAAAATAATTTTTCGCAAGTATAATATTAAAATCTTAACCTTAAGAAACAGTCAAATAAACTTTTGATGTCGTATGATCTTTCACCAGTAGACTTTGGACAGATGTTAGATCTTGTTGAGCGTGAAGTTAACGAAGTAAAGCCTTTCTAAAAAATATTTATCATTCATTAACGAATTTTATTATTTAGCTTTTGGTTTATTTTAGTTTTTGATTTTGAAACAGCTATACCAATTTGTATGTTACCTTTTGTTTTCTAAACTATATTTGACATTTGTTATTTTGAGTATGCTCTTTGTGTGTAATAGTAGCAGGTGGACTCTAGATACATGTAATTTTAATTGATATTAATCTGTTTGTTTTTGCTACGATAACAGCTAATCACTGTTATATATTAGCTTTTTGCCTCCTTTGATCATGCTTCTGATACATCTATTCTGTTTGTTGAATTTTATGTTGTAGCTTTTAATTGCTGTAGTATTCATGTGTGTTGCCTGTTGATTCTTGTTGAGCTTACTAAAATTTTGCTTTAGCATATTTCTAACTCTATTTTCTCTAATTGACAGATGCTAAGCGTCTTATTGGCAGAAGGTTTTCTGATGCTTCAGTCCAAAGCGACATCAAATTATGGCCATTCAAGGTCACCCCAGGACCAGCTGAGAAGCCCATGATTGCTGTCAACTACAAAGGCGAAGAAAAACAATTCGCAGCAGAAGAAATCTCTTCAATGGTTCTAATCAAAATGAAGGAAATCGCCGAAGCTTTCTTAGGTTCAACTGTCAAAAACGCAGTTGTCACAGTGCCTGCTTACTTCAACGATTCACAACGTCAAGCCACCAAAGATGCTGGTGTCATTTCTGGGTTAAACGTTATGCGTATCATCAACGAACCAACTGCAGCTGCAATTGCATACGGTTTGGACAAAAAAGCCACAAGTGTTGGTGAGAAGAATGTTCTTATCTTTGACCTTGGTGGTGGTACTTTTGATGTGTCTCTTTTGACCATTGAAGAAGGTATTTTCGAAGTCAAAGCTACAGCTGGTGACACTCATCTTGGTGGTGAAGATTTTGACAACCGTATGGTCAACCATTTCGTTCAAGAATTCAAAAGAAAACACAAGAAGGACATCACTGGAAACCCACGTGCTTTAAGACGTTTGAGAACCTCATGTGAACGAGCAAAACGTACCCTCTCATCAACTGCTCAAACCACCATTGAAATTGACTCGTTATACGAAGGTGTTGACTTTTACTCCACCATCACCCGTGCCCGTTTTGAGGAGCTTAACATGGATCTGTTCCGAAAGTGTATGGAGCCAGTTGAGAAGTGTTTACGTGATGCTAAAATGGACAAAAGCTCGATCGATGATGTTGTGTTGGTTGGTGGGTCCACCAGAATCCCAAAAGTACAACAGTTGTTGCAAGACTTCTTCAACGGGAAGGAACTTTGCAAAAGTATCAACCCTGATGAAGCTGTTGCTTATGGTGCAGCTGTACAAGCTGCTATTCTATCTGGTGAAGGAAACGAGAAGGTGCAAGATTTGCTACTTTTGGATGTGACCCCACTTTCTCTCGGTCTCGAGACAGCTGGCGGTGTGATGACTGTTTTGATCCCGAGAAACACAACAATCCCAACGAAAAAGGAGCAAGTGTTTTCGACCTACTCGGATAACCAACCGGGTGTGTTGATCCAGGTGTACGAAGGTGAAAGAACGAGAACCCGTGACAACAACTTATTGGGGAAATTTGAGCTTTCTGGAATCCCACCTGCACCACGTGGTGTGCCACAAATCACTGTCTGTTTCGATATCGATGCAAACGGTATCCTAAACGTTTCAGCTGAAGACAAAACAACCGGACAGAAAAACAAGATCACAATCACTAACGACAAGGGTCGTTTGTCAAAGGAGGAAATTGAAAAAATGGTTCAAGAAGCTGAGAAATACAAATCTGAAGATGAAGAGCACAAGAAGAAGGTTGAAGCGAAGAACGCATTGGAAAACTATGCTTACAACATGAGGAACACGGTGAAGGATGAGAAGATTGGCGAGAAGCTGACACCTGGCGACAAGAAGAAGATTGAGGATGCGATTGATGAGGCGATTGCTTGGTTGGATGCTAACCAGTTGGCTGAGGCTGATGAGTTTGAAGACAAGATGAAGGAGTTGGAGAATGTGTGCAACCCGATCATTGCAAAGATGTACCAGGGTGGAGCTGGTGGTGATGCTGGTGGTATGGATGATGAACCTGCACCTAGTGGTGGCGGTGCTGGTCCCAAGATTGAGGAGGTCGACTAAATGAGGTGATTTGTCGATGTTTTATCTGTGTTTTTTGTTTTAGTTTGTTTTAAGCACTGATGTGCTCGTGATACATTATTGTTTGTTTTGGTGTACCCCTTGGTTTTATGGGGGTGAATTTTGTTTGTTAAGCCTTTGGATTTTTATGGATTTTGGTTACTGTCACTTCTTTGTTTATTGGTTTTTTATCTAGTTTTGCCTTATAATTAGTATTTGAATGTTTAAGCAGGTTTTAATTGCTAAACCTTAAACCATTTAGGGGGTATAGTTCCGCTTAATAAGTGAGTGCATATAAGCGAAAAATGCATTCTCTTGAGTTTATTAATAAGCGCTCTCTTAAGCATGATTCTTGGGTAATTTCGTAGACCAAAATATTTCACTCATCTATCCTAGACAAAGTTCTTTTCTCTGTTTAATTATATTAAAAAGTTTATTACCTAGTGATTGCATTGAAAGGACGTATTTTGGCCTTTATAATTTATATTCACAATTATAAGGTGATAATTAAATTAGTAAATGTTGACATCTGTTCAAATAAACTTCGTCTCCTTGTTATGTAAGAGTATAATGAACATATGTAAAAGTATTCTTTGGAGATATGTATAAATGGCTTGGTTCTGGTAACCTTTTTGGGTATCAATTTCTATATGTTTCAGTATGTTACCACCCCTTTGGTATACAGAGGCACATAGCAACATTAGTATGTACAGTATTTTGAGACTCAGTTATTATTTAATATTTCTACATTGACATTCCAACAATGTTTATAACATTATTAGGTTTTTGTCACATCATATCATTTCCAAATACAAGAGAAGCTTAGTAGTAGTATTTTTAATGAAAAGTCTGAGTTTAAGCCCAACAATTTGAGTCCATGAATTAACTAAATAAATTGAGTTATATTATTTATAGATAGATATGCAACTTATACAATTTGACCAGTCCTAACGCTTGCTTCGGTTGGGTGATTTCCCCAAACCGACGGTATCCCGTCGTTGGCACGCCTCTTCGGTTGGGTGTCTTCGGTTTTAAATTTCGGTTTGAGGAAGAGAAGGGGGGAGACTTGGGTTGGTGAGATGGGGCCTAAATCGGTATTTTGTGTGTCTGTGTATTTTGTAATGGTAGATCTCAAAAAACTGAAGAGAAGGGGTGTTGTTGGCATGTGTATGTCAGTTTAGTGTGTCAGTTGAAGAGTCAACTGACATGACACTGATTTAAAAAAAACTGAGTTTGTGTAATGGTTGGGACCGGTCTAACCACTTTGCAATTATTGTCAAGAAAGAGTTTCAATCAGAATATGTTCTTCAAGTAATTCGATTGGAACTAGAAATTTATATTAAGGATATACATAAAGATGAAATATTAAATCATTTGAATGATAATGGAGTTCTTATCAAGACAGTGATCGAAATAAGCAAACATATGATTTATTTGAAGACATATCTTCTCTTGAAACGGGTATTGATTTTGCATGTTACAACATCAATGGTGGATCATGCATTTACAATAATGAAGTTGAAAGTAAGTGATTTATGCAACAAAATGAGTAATGAAGTTATAAGGTATCGATTAATCTCATATAAGAGATGTGTTTTTCTTAAAAAATATTTCCGTTATAATAGACTCCCAAGAGAAGGTAAATTGCCACACCTACATAGTACATACATATATAGTGCATACATACATAGATCATGTGCTACTTTAGTTTACAAGGGTAGCGGTCCTAATTGTGGTTTACTTCAAATGTTGATCTTGTCCCAGTTTGGATCATAACTAAATGAAGGATGAACGGACACTTATTATTTGTGTCTACGTTATGTTACCGCTTACCAAAAGATGACATGTTTAATTCACTAATTCTCTTTCATCATATTAACTGACACCTATTGAATTTGATACATGTCTTGATCAAGTTCATTGATTTTGACACTTATCTTGATCAACTAAGTAGATACATAAATAAACATAAATAATAGATATCAATATCATTATGAAACTAAATATATATTGTACTAGCTTCATAGCCCGCCCGATTGGGGCGGACATGTTTCAAAATTTATATTATAGAAAAATATCAACAAATATTAACAATTTTAAAAATGACATAATAATCGATAGATGTAATGATAGAGGCAGTGTCGAGTGTTTGGATTAAAACCAGGAAGGTTTCTTTGTAACCGAATGAACGACATTACTTTGTGTTCTCCCTCACCAGGAACATTTGAATCAGAAAGGATCACCTTTAAATAAATATCAAATGCAGCCACATATATAAATCAATAAAGATTTAATATTTTTTTTAAAGTAACCAGAAAATTATAAAATTAATAATTTTGAACAAACCTTGGTATACTGCCAGCCAGGATTATGATTCAATCTACATTGTATATAATACTGAAGTGCTGCAGAGAGCACAAACATAAACTGAGTGCCAGGTGTTATAACATTTGAATCACATGTTTCAAGTTTTTCTTTAGGAGAAAGGGCAACTCCTTGAGCTTCAAACTCAATTCTCAATCTCTCTTCTTGCAGACTCAATAGGAACAAACATTTGGCTAGCTATAAATGCAATCACACACTTAATCTCTTCCTAAACACACCTAGGTTTCTTTGAGCTTCAAAAATGATTGCATAAAGCCACTGATTATATTAATAAGGGACTAAATCAGTAGAGTAATTTACCATCTATGTCATGTAGCATTAAGTCAATGGTGTAATTTCTAAAATCTTCAAAAACGACAAGTTGAACAGCATAAATATCATGGATGAAATCTGAAGCAGATGTTAAGTTATAATTGAATTAACCTGATCGATTGATACCCGCATGTAATAATTCAGCGTTCCAATAATCCATTTCATTAATATTTTGCATTTGTGATGTTAAAATATTAACATCAGCATTTTACATGTTTTGCATTTGCTTCAAAACATGTAAACATCCATTTTCATTAATATTGTGAGGTTCAACTACACTCCTGTTGTTCAAAACCAAGGCATAGGCAACCTCTGAATTTTATTTTGTGACGAGCGTATGATTGATGACATGTCCATCCACAAATTTTTATTGGTCCAGTATGATGATATCTAATGTTGAGTCAAAGGACTATTTGGTCATTTTCGATGGTTTTTGAAAACTTCTTACGAGTCAAACGGAAGTTAATTTAACAATTTCGCCCAATAACCAGTTTTCCTTAAAAGTCGTTTGACTTGCAGGCTGTTAAGCTTGCTATAAGATTAATTGGTCGATTTAACAATCAGAAATTCAAATTACATTTCTTATTGAGTAAGGTTATCAAATTGATGTGAACTTTAAATTACATTTCTTATTGACCAAATTTGTAGATCTAAATTATGCAGGAGCCTGAAATAACTATAACTTGATTGCTTGTGGAGCTGTTAATTGCAGTATCAGGAAACTGTTTATGCATCTTGACCCATTATCCAACCCGCCCATTTCAACTCCAACACATTTTTATCTGAATGCATTTCAACCCAATTGATTCTTGAATGTCATTAACTTCAAGGTTCAAGTAAACCCGAAAACTCATCATCAACTTGTATATAACACTTTACTGATTTTTTGGTGAGTTAAAGTATACCTTTTTACCATTTAAAATGTTTTCTTTCTGCACAATTTCTTAAAATTAAACTTTTGAATTGAAATCGACATGGCTTCATGGGGTTCTCTTCTTATAGATGTTATATCATTTCAATAATTAAGCTATTTTTTTAATTAAATGATTTAGGAGGATTTATGCATTCAAAGTATCTTGTGTAGCCTCATGGACGCTATATGTGGTAAAAAGGGTCGGTTGGGTCACTTTGTGAGCAAAAAATTAAAGTTATTCATACCTGGTTAAAGGTTAAAGTGTCAAATATGATTATGAAATATATATGATTTCAATAATAACCTAATATTTTTAACATAATGATTTAGAAGATTTATTAGGCATTAAAAATATCATTTTGGACGACTTCAGTTCAGTATCCTACACACCAGTAACTTGATGATTTTTACTTTTTACTAATTTTAAAATTTACCGTGTAGATATTTATTTAATAGAAACAAACTTTGAGTCACCACTGATTGTATACAAGTATCCTAAAGGGATAAAAGCATTTTACATGAAAGTTAATAAAACAGTAGCTGCTATGGATGTGCACCAACAAATAGCTACTTCATAACCCTTCCTAAATTGAAAAAAAAATGTGGCAAGAAATTAATTAATTACCAATTACTTAATTTAGCTATTAGTTCAACTATAATGTTTAAAGAAAAGAGAAATCATACTGCTTCAGCTGCTTCAGCTACATCTTTAGCAGCCCTAAAATGGCGAGACCGTTGTTGATTCATTTTAGCTCTTGGAGCTACATTATTACTGTGAAAATGGAAGTGCGCACAGGTGATTGCTAGTTCAATTTTGAAGACAGATTTAAAAAATGCATAACAGTAATTTTATGGTTTTACCTATTGCCATGTATACAATTTTTCTGGGTCGCACCAATGAGAAGAGATGGACAATATAGCCAAATATTGACTTAAATACATCATCATATGTAGCAGGTGCAGGCTGCATTAGCAGGAGAGCAAGTGTTAATTGAAAATATAAAGATAAATTGAAGTTGTCTAAGCACCATAAATTAAAAAAAGGTTAGTTTTTAGAGCCAATTAAGTGACAATGGTTACATTATATATGGTCAAAATATGAACAGATGAAATCTGCAGGTATGGCCCCAAGAGGCATCTTCATTGCAGCTGCCCAATCTTCTCTTTCAAGCAATCCATTCACAACCTACTAAAAAGTTTGCTGAAAACTGTCATTTCTGGATCGTTATGGAGTGGTATCACCGCATTTTTTTGGCAAAAAGAGAACGTATAACTGCCAAAAAGTGTGAATTATAAGGTTACAACATGTTAAATGCAAAATACCATTCTAGCCATATGTTTGATTAAACTAAATAAAACAAAGGTACTAAATATGATCGAAGGGCAGTTTTTAGTGAATATTACCGAGAAATTGTGGCACTGGTATATGGTGGTGTAAACTACATTACTATCGGGATCAAGGAATTGCAGATTCCTTGGTAATCCAAGGTCTTCAGGCATCAAACAATCTGCAATAAGCCTCCTTGTTAAATTTAAATATGAGGAGGTGTTTGGATAAGAGTCAATTTTATTGTTGATAATCTTATAATACTCAACCATTCAGACCAATTTTCATTAATACTACTATATGAAATAGTTCCGTTGATACAAATAAAATTAACACTGCAACAATAGTTTGGAGGGTCATTATGTATCATAGTAACCTACTAACCTTAGTGTGCTTTGCATATAAGCATTTGGCTAATTATAATGTAATAACCATTCTTGCAGACTCAATATGAACAAACATTTGGCTAGCTATAAATGCAATCACACACTTAATCTCTTCCTAAACACACCTAGGTTTCTTTGAGCTTCAAAAATGATTGCATAAAGCCACTGATTATATTAATAAGGGACTAAATCAGTAGAGTAATTTACCATCTATGTCATGTAGCATTAAGTCAATGGTGTAATTTCTAAAATCTTCAAAAACGACAAGTTGAACAGCATAAATATCATGGATGAAATCTGAAGCAGATGTTAAGTTATAATTGAATTAACCTGATCGATTGATACCCGCATGTAATAATTCTTACAAAACTGGGGAACCCTCACTGCATCGATCACTTCAGAACACGGACTTTGGAACCCTCACTGCATCGATCAATTCAGAACCCACCAATTTGGGGCGTGTTGAAGCTATGAATAAGTTACAACAAATGAACAACACCTAAATCTCAAAATCAAAGCTTAAGAATTAAGAAATCTTACTTGAAGATGTTTAAGAATCGTCGGCTGCTAGAGAAATCTTGGGTTATTTGCGCCCTAATTTCCCCAACTTCATTGTATAGTACGTAATCGACGCCCTAATTTTGCCAATCTCGCAATCTTCCAGTGCAAACAGTTTCATCGTCGGCAGTCTTCATCTCAACGTCGGCGGTGTATGAAGATTGGGATTCCTGATGAAATTTAGGGTTTAGGAATTTAGGGTTATTTGAGATGGCATATGAAGATTGGGATGCAGTCAAAAAATCATGAGGATGTGGATGATGAGTATTCGTGGAAGATGTTGACGTTGATTAGCGGCGAGAGAGGTGGAAGAAGGCAGAGCGAGAGAAGTGCTCGCCTGATTTTTCGGCTAAACTTAAGTGCTAATTGTTATTATATCGTGTAGTTTTTGAAGAATGCTTGGATTGGAAATACACATGACATTTTCTTCCAATCAGAATTTAACATTGTGATGACTTGTCATATCAGAATCGAATGTAACTCCATATATAGGGAGGATTTGGTTGGATATTGCAAATATGTTTATTTTTCTCAAAAGAATAAAAGCATTAATTATTATACCCAAAAACAGATGTTGTATAAATTATTAAATTAAAAGGCATATTTTTGTTTGGTTTCATATCAAGTTTAAATAATTCATTTCAGACAAATCGAACAGATGAAATTAATGCAAACCCGGATAAAGGTGTCCATGTTGCATAAAACAAACATGATTACATGAATTAGACAAACTAATTCTTGGCAACATATAGACACGTAGTCCCACAACCATAAATAGTTGGACATAAGCATTTTTGGTTGAAGATTGAGGGGTGTTGGTTTGGAGACGTTGATGACATCGCACCGTCGGTTGGATCGTCGGTCCAGCGAAGGAAGAGTATGCGAGAATCTAGGGCCCACTTGCTTTAAATTAAATTTTCCTTCAAAGAAAAACGATCATTGTAATTTTTTCAAGGAGTTGATTTTATATCACAAAAATTTATTTACATACAGTAATATATGTTTTTATATATTTGTATAGTTTGCTTTAAAATTTTAAACAAAGATTCCATTAAGAAACCTTTAATAGGTGGCGGATTGCTATTTCATGATTTGAAAGAAGTTCTCACGACCACCACCATTACCCACCATCACTACCACCATCCACCACCATTACCCACCATCATATAGTTATAGAGTACCTTTTGGCGCATTGTGCGGCGACCCTTCTAGTTTTTTTCTAATGTCTGAAGAATTATGGGTTATGAGACTAAGTGTAACGAAGGGGTTGCATGCATGCGTCCCTCCTTCCGTCCTCCCCTTTGTACGCGTCCCGCCCGTTACAAGCCAACCCCTGCGAACCGCAGATG
This sequence comes from Calendula officinalis, assembly GCA_963853835.1. Taxonomy (NCBI): domain Eukaryota; kingdom Viridiplantae; phylum Streptophyta; class Magnoliopsida; order Asterales; family Asteraceae; genus Calendula; species Calendula officinalis. The sequence continues at coordinate 98,856,058 of OY970820.1, forward strand.
TGGCAAGGGCGACCACTAAAACAGTGATCACCATTACGCATAGTCTGAAGATGCATACAATTTTCCACTAGCCACTCTACAGAATCTCAATTAAAAAAAATAAAATATACATAAATTTAATCAATCATAAATATTGCATTATGATGTGTTATTGGCAAATTCACATGGTTATAGAATAAACAGAGCCAGAATAAATCAACTGATGCAACTGGATGTAAAATCCCTTCGGAAATTTCCATGTTTGTTCTATTTTCCACGTAAATATTGTGTTTTCTTTATTATAATATGTATTATGGTTTAGCCAGTTTTTATTATATTTAATTTGTGTTATGCGTATAAAATATATTTAAAGTTTTATCAATAATATATAAAGTAGAGATAAATTTATGCCTAATATAATTTTTTTATAAAACATTATTTTCTTAGAATAAAAATATAATTAGTATTTTTTAAAAATTAAGTATAAAACATATTTTTCTGTAACTATCATATCTATATATTTAAATATTTAATATTATTTAGTTATTTATTTTTAAAAAATTTATGTTATATATTAACCAATAATAATGATTTATAAAAAAACATTTAATAACATTTGATAATATTTTTCATTCCTTCATGCTAACCAAATATGATAACGTAATGCAATGTACCATTACATTACGCCGTTCATTCCATTACCGTGTTCATTACATTACGCCATTCATTCCATTACTTGTTTATCTATTAGTATACTTTTGTTTCTTTTATCTAAAATTGCAATTCAATATCCAATAATAAAATTAAGTAACCTGAGCATGTTAGGTAGGCTACATCTTTCAACATACATACAAGTGTTCTTTAATTTAATTCCTGTTTTTGCTACACAGCTAAGTACCTGTCCACCCTCTTTTCTTCTTTCAAATTAATTATAATTATTTATTTTCTAGAAGTTGAAACATGAAAATTGAATATAAACTGAATGGGTAACAGTAAGACAACAATACCTATTTTAGTCTAAGTAAACTTATATTTAAAATATTCTTTAATAATTATTGTAATAAATTTTGGTAAGCAATTAATACATTTATCAATCACTTATTTATCATTCATTGTTTTTTATTAAAAGTTTGCTTGAAAACTTAATTATTTATCTACCAAGCAAATCGATCGATTTACAAATCATAGATTTGAACTTCAAATTTTTAAAGAACTGTAATTCCATTACATTAACTGAAGTTGTGTCATAATCACCTTAATTGTTAGCACATGTGCTGTTCTTTCTTAGTTGCTCTATTTTTATTTATCTTTTTAATACCACATATCTGTTTTTTAAGTGTAACAATTAACTACTTTCGATTTAAAAATATAATGATAAATAGTTTACTATGTATAAAATATTTGGAACCTTCTCATTTATAAAAACTTAAAACTCAACCAATACATTTACTAATTATTTGGTAAAATATTTGTTATGGAAAATATGTATCATAAAATTTTTGAACCCGAATCTCTATGTTATTAACACCACACCCTAACCAACAAAGCTAATAAACTACTTATGTTAATTACTTGACTATAATTATTTTTATTAATTCTTAAACTTATAATGTTTAAATTATCAACACCACTATCACTACCGTCGCCACTACCACCATCAATACCGCCGCTGCCACCACCATCAATACAACCACAATCACCCACCATCCACAACCTATCACTATAGTTATTATTAGAAAAATGTGTAACCAACCCCTATTTCTTTGCTGTAAAATATAATTACAACATATCCTGCTATTATTAGAAAAATTTATTAACTACAAAATTTTTGTTTCTTTTATATAACGATATCATTTCACTGACTTCTCATGCATGCTAAATGAGCATCTGTATACGAAATAAATGAAATTAATCAAATAATATATATATTGGAATTTTAAGTAAACTTTGGTTGTGAATTTACATTAAACTAACGTGTGGCGTGGCTTCTGTGTTGTGTGTACTTTCAAGGCAAAAAGCATTAATATTTTTGGGCCAGGATAATATAAACGTTTTGGGCCATACCAAATGTTAAAGTTGTTGGTCCTTACTCGACAATAATAGAATACATGACATACATATATCTGACACCCAAGGCTTGTAGCCTAGTGGTATCCAAGGAGGATTTAAGGTGTTGCCCATGACCTATTGGTCATGGGTTCAAGTCCCGTCGTGGACAAAAAGGTGGAAGGTTCGAGGGAAGGCATACTGCCCCTTGTGGATGTCACTGTCTAGGCTCGAACCACTAACTTACTAACTAGCCGTTCAAAAAAAAAAAAAAAAAAAAAAAAAAAAACATATATCTGACGAAATTGATGATATAATTAATGGTTAAACTAATGATAAGTTAATAACTTACTTGAAAGCAAGAAACTATAAGAGTCAACCTGAAACCTCGAAAGTCGGAACCAAATGGAACCAAGAACCGTGAAAAATTATTTTGGGCGGACTGAGAACAAACCAAGAACTGTTTTTGCACAAAAATTAGAACCGATAATCAGATCAGTATAAAGATTTGAGACTTCGATTCTCATTTCAGTTTGTACCTTCCTACTTCAAACACCAAAAATCAAATCATAAAAAAAAACGATTGTCCACTAATCCCTTTTGTTTATATTATTATACTTTAACTATGTTCTTTAAGTTTATATTTATCATTTTTCATATCTAAATTTGTTAGGTTTTTTTTGAAAAATCTTGGTGAAATTGATTACTGAGTTTAAGTAACAGAAAATAACTTTCTACATAACTCATAGGACACGTAACGACTAACGCCTAGGAAAATAAGACCACTCCCAATGGTAAATAAAACTGACGTCGTAAGTTGTTTCTAAATCAGCGCAAGTCAGCTTACCTTCCAACCGACACTAAACTGACGTACTCATGCCAACAATACCACTTCCTTTTAATTTTTTGGGGACCCACCATTACAAAACACGCACACACAAAATACCCCTTTGGACTCATCCACCAAACTGGCGAGTCCTTCCATCCCCTTCTCCAAAGCGGCGTGTGTAAAGTGGTGGTACCACTGGCGGGATGGTGCCAACGGTACCACCAAACAGGCGACAAACCGGCGGCAAAGGGACGGTGCCTTTGGCACCCGTCTAACTTTATATTGATCTAACTATATTGTTTTATATTTTATTGTTTGATTGTAGTAGAAGTAAGAAGTCGGATATAGTTGATAACATCAAGTCATTTTCTTTTGTTTGGTTCACTTAACGGAATCATGTTAAGATTCCTTGGGTGGATTAGTTGTGTCGCCTTTGTAACTTTTGTTGCGTTTTGCTAGACTCAAGTTTATTTATTTGAATTTTTGAAGGTCTCCGGGAAGGTGGAGGCAATGTCGAAGCTCGATCCGGTGCTTCTTTTTGCTGTTAAAACAAATCTTCTTATTTAATCATGCTCCAAAGTTATGATTGACATATTAAATTCACCAATTTTTAATTTTTTAGTTTTATCACTTAATTCAAACATGTATATTGATTAAATGGGTAAAAAATAAGTAGAAAAATTTAGTTCAAACACTTATATTTTTCAATATAAAGTTGAAGAGAAATAAATAACTATCCTTCTTTTTATTTTCTCCTAATATTTACTTTCCGTTTTTAATTTGAAGTTGTCAGGATCGATTAACTCAGAAGGATTAATTAATCACAGATCTACAAACTATTAGAAGTTGCAGCGGATCAACATTTATAGTTTAATTGATTAAGAACAATGATACTGTTAATGAATATGAATGTAAATAAGAACACGGTAATTCACAAAAACCTTCAATGTATATTAATTTGATCGATCAATACACACGTATGTTTACAATTCATAAGGAACTATATATACTAGTCCTTGAAGCCTAAATTAATAACCTAGTTATTCTAGGAATCGATTACAATTGAATTCATAAAGATATACATTCTATAACTAACTAAGCTAGAATCTCGTATAAGATCAGCACCAAAAATAGAACGTCAGTAGTATTTGCTGTCATCAGTAGTAGACTTGAGATCAGTAGTAAATGTAGTTCTGCCCCATCAGTACTAATCTTCAATATGCTTGAATCAGTACTAACTGCAACATCAGTAATAGAATGATATCTCTGATTTACATCCCAACAATCTCCCCCTAAACTTATTAATTCTCTTTGAATTAATCAAGTTTCTTTTTGCTCTTCATTCTTCTTAGTTTGTTCTTCTAATAATTTAGCTCTTCTTTGTCTGCTTTCAATTGTTCTTTGATTTTGCAGTTTTCTCTGAGCAATAATATACTTGCTGTTTCTTTTGATAAAATAATTAAGTTTGTTATGAAACATTACAGCATCATGGGGTTTCATCATTGTGTTTGTGTATAACTGATACATTGTTTCTTCAGAATGAGGATATTCCTTTTCATACAAGTATAGTTCACAGTTTTTGCTTGATCTTTCAAAAAAATACATATTCACTGTGGGTAGCACATTCCAAGCATATACATTTTCTTTGTTTGAGAATATTTCAGGATACTGGTCTGGATAAAATGCAGCATCTATCATTTTGGTTAAGTATCCAGCTCCTGAATTCTTCCATGACTTCTTGGTCATTCTTGGTTTGCCTATGATCAGGACTTTAATGATATCAGCTCTACTACAAGACATAACTAATGGTTTCCAACCAGTGAATCTTTGAACTGATTTGTCTTGTCTTATTATTTTAATAGCATCACCAACCATCCTCCAATTTATGATTGGATTATCTTCAATAGGAGCAACAGGAGTATCAAATACCTGTATTTCCTGTTTCTTTTTCTTCCTTTGTTCTGTTTCAGATTCATCTCTTTTTCTCTTCTCAGGAGGTATTGAAGGTTCTCCAGTTGTTGGTATTCTAGTGAGGATTGTCATGGGATCTATTTCAACTAATACTTTTTCTTTTTCAGCTTCAACTTCCAATTCAGCTAATTCTTTCTTTTTAGCAGTACAATATTTGTCTACTATTGTAATCATCTTCATTCTACCAAAAGATTTAGCACTATGTCCCTTTGACTTCAAAAAGTCAATCATATTATTTTTCTGTTCAAATATGTCATCTGGTAGATCAGCCTTTTCTCTTTTACATTCGGCTACAAGGTCTTCAAGACAATTTAAGTGTTCTTCTTCTATTTTTCTATGTCTTTTAAATTCTGCTTTTTGACCTTCTACCAGGACTCCTTCTATTTGTGGGATTTGTACTTCAGCTTCTTGATTTTCAGGATTGTTTAATTTTTCTTTTTCAGCCTTTTTCTTGTCTTCAAGAGCTTGAGTTTTAGCAACTTTTCTCAAGTACCTTATCCTGTTCACCTTCCATTTATCTTGTTTAGCAGGTCTGACATGGTTCATTTTGTTTACCATGTAGTGACCCAGTGCTCTGTTTGGATAATCATCATCAAACTTTTCTTTTCCTTTTCCAATACAAGCTGCTGGTGGAGGTGGAGTATACTTATTATCAAGAACAGTTGTGAACACAACTGATGGAGAGAATAAATGAATTTTATTCTCTGGAAGTATTTTGGGGTGAGGTGGAAGTTCACATTCATCAACTTTATACCAGTTCACACTGTCATCAATATCAGGCATGACAAGTGGTTGTTCTGGTGTTTTAGGTTTTGTAACAATAATGATCTGTTCTTTTTCAAGAAGCTCAGGAATTTCTTCATCTTCTTCTTCAGTAGTAACCAAGGTGGTTGCTACTGGTGTGATTGCTGTGGTTTCTACTGGTGTGATAGCTATTGTTGTATTTTCAGGTTCATACACCACAACTTGTTGTTCTTCATTTACTACTGGTGAGGTTGCTATTGGAGTTACTACTGCTAGGGCATCAGTAGTATCCATAAATTCTTCTTCTGGTGTTTTTACTACTGGGGTTTCTTTTTCTTCAATAGGGTCAGTAGTAACAACCTCTTGATCCTTGTTTTCTTCAATTTCCATTGGATCAGTAGTCTCAATGACTTCAGTAGCAACTGCTGAGTGTATTTGTTCTGCAGTTTGTGATTGGTTTGCAGACACAAATACATCTTCATCTAGATTTTCCATTTCTTTATATAGGTTCTCACCAACACTTTGACCTGTTTCTCCATGGACTTCTTTTAAGTTTAGAAGGGCTGCTGCTGCAATTGATTGATCAATCATCCCTTGAATTTGATCTTTCTCCCCCTTAGTGATCTCAACTTGTTGAGCCTATCAGCAACTTTTCTTTGTAGTTTCTTGATCAAATTTGATTGTTTTTGAAGCCTAAGTTCGAACCTCTTCTGTCTTTTGTTCAAGGTATTGATGTAATGCTTCATGTAGGTCATGGTTTTCCCTTGATTGTTCAATAGAGTCAGACAATGTTGTACAGTGGTTTTAAGGTTTTCATTCCTATCCGTCAATTTAGTTTGTTTAATACTGCCCTCAGCCCATTTGGGTGGATCATTGGGCTCGTTTGGTACATTGGTTTGAAGGTTTTTCATCCTATCCGTCAATTCAGTTTGGTCAGTTCTACCCTGATCACTTCTTGGTGATAAATTGGGTTGTTTTGACACTCTCTTCTTCCTAGAAGAAGCAGTAGTGCCCCCCTTGTGGTTTCTTGGCACCGGGGTCCTCTCAGTAACTCCTCAAATTCTGATTCATCACTGAGAGTTGCCGAGGTCTGGGTCCTAATTATGTTCTCACTAGCCTGTGCACCCACCTTTGGGGCATCAGTAGTGAGAGCCCTTTCCTCATGCCCTCTCTCCTCCTTGGAGGACAACTTTTGAAGTCTGGGGTTTGACTCAATTGGTCCCCTGGTGTCCTTTACGGAAGTTCTCTTCCTTTTATAAGTTTTAGAAATGTGTTTGGCTATGGTCTGGTCTTCCTCAGAGTGAAGAGTAGCACTCTGGGGATTAATCTCATGTACCTGGGACACATTCATGACATCTGTTGGTTCATTTAATTGAGTGGACTGAATGGGTTCTGTTTGGGCTGTATTTGGTGGTGGAGTTGGTTGGGGTTCAATGGGGTGACTTGAACCTTCTCAAGTGGGGGGTTGATCATAGATCATGTTTGGAAATAATGGAGTATCTTTACCAGAAAAATTAAACCTTTTTCTCATATTTGCATACACCTTTTTGTTTAATTCTGGTGTAACAAAAATATTTTTGGGAATTGAAAGATTTTGTAATTCACAGTTTACTATATGAGTTAGAAATCTTGGATACATTAAAAATTTTGAGGATGATAAATTTCCAAGCATTCCTTCAAAAATCATATTTTAAAAATTGAAGACTTGTCCTGTGCTCAGACAAACAATAGCAGAATCTATTGACTTGTTGAACTCATTCCAAGTGCTTCTTTTTGGAGAGATGCAGTGTTGAATAGTATGAACTAAAAACTTCCATTGGGGTGAAAGAAGACCCTTTTGAAATGTTACAATGTCTAATCTTCCTTTATACCCCATTTTTTGTAAAACTTCAACAATATCCTCCTTTGGTAAAGAAAACATACCTGACTTATCATTGAGTTGAAGATGATGTCTGATTGTTTGTTCAGTTATAATAATAGACTTTCCATCTACAGTTGATTTGATCTTGGACATGGTTGAATCTTCAGTTCTTTCAGCATTTGACCAGAAATCAACCAAGTGTTGTTGATATGCTCTTGGATTGATGGTGAGAGCAAACTTGATATATGAGTTCTTTAAGAACATTACAATGGGACGGAAATCCTTTGTACCATCTGGATTTCTCAAGAAAGCACACATGTTGTGGAATTCGGAAAATTTAAGATCAGTTTTGATTTCGAGTGATTTTAGGGTTGCCATTTGGATTGATTTTGATCTTTTGTTATGAATCTTTCAGAGAGAGTGGTCGTTTTGGCAAGAATTTCAAGTTTGTGAAAGGAATTGAGTTGTTACTGATGCAGGGTTTTGATCGGATTTTGCAGAGATTAGGGTTTAGCGTAGGGTTTATCTAATCGAGGAGAAGATAATGCTAAACTAATCTCAGTCTGCTATTTATATTTTTCGATTTAACCTGCAAAAAGACCAAAATATCCTTCGAATAATAACCCAACGGCTATTTTCATGAGGGTCAGTAATGTAATTTTATGAATTTTCCAGATTACGGTCTACCAGTAGTAACTAAGTGTCAGTAGTAGAAACATCAGTAGTAACCATTGTTTTTATACTTGACCTAATTCTACTGAGAAACCCTATTAGTACTAAATTATAGCAGAAGCATACAATCAGTAGTAATAAATAACAAGTAGTAAAAGAATTTGAATTATACAAAACACTTTACAAATGATTTTTCTTTTGAGACTTAACTTATTAAAATCATTCCAATACTGCTAACCAAAAAGCTGAATCTTCATACATCAAATGCTTTTGTAAAAAGATCTGCCAATTGATTGTCAGTATGAATTTTCTCTACTTCAATTAATTTCTTTTCATTGCAATCTCTTATAAAATGAAATCTAATTTCAATGTGTTTTGTTTTAGAGTGTTTTACTGGATTATTCACAATACTGATGGCACTTTGATTATCTATAAAAATTGGAGTTTTAAGGATAGAGATACCAAAGTCTAGAAGTTGATTTTGAATCCATAGTACTTGGGCACAGCAAGCAGATGCAGCTACATATTCTGCTTCAGCAGTTGATGTTGAAACATTGGTTTGTTTCTTGCATTGCCATGACACCAATCTTGATCCAAAGAACTGACATCCACCAGTAGTAGATTTCCTATCTTGACATTCACCACCATAGTCACTATTAGTGTATGCTACTAGTTCAAATGGTGATGCATGTGGATACCAAAGACCAAGAGAGGGTTTTCCTTTTAAGTATCTGAAAATTCTTTTGACAACTTGTAAGTGTAATTCCTTAGGTCTTGCTTGATACCTTGCACATACACAAACACTATACATAATGTCAGGTCTTGATGCAGTTAAATACATTAGTGAACCTATCATAGATCTGTAAAGGTGTTCATCTACATCCTCCCCCTCAACATCAGGATGTAGGTGTTTGTGAGTTTCCATTGGAGTGCTTGCACTTTTGCTGTCTTTCATTGCAAATTTCTCTAAAATGTCTCTAACATATTTAGATTGATTTATCAAGATGCCATCTGATCTTTGATTGATTTGGAGTCCAAGAAAGAAATTCATTGGACCCATTGAGCTCATCTTGAACTTGATCTGCATTAGCTCTTCAAATTCTTTGCATAGATGATCATTTGTTGATCCAAAGATGATATCATCTACATATATTTGGACCAGTAGTATATCATCTTTGACCTTTCTTGTGAACAGTGTTTTGTCAATGGCACATCTCTTAAAGTTGTTCTTCAGTAAATATGAGGACAATGTGTCATACCAAGCTCTTGGTGCCTGATGTAGGCCATATAGAGCTTTGTCTAGCTTGTACACATAGTCATCATGTTCTGGATCTTCAAAACCTGGGGGTTGGCATACATATACTTCTTCTTCAATTTTCCCATAAAGGAATGCACTTTTTACATCCATTTGGTACACCTTGAATTTCTTATATGAAGCATATGCCAGAAATATTCTTCTGTCTTCAATTCTGGCAACAGGAGCATATATTTCATCATAATCAATTCCTTCTTCTTGTGTGTATCCTTGGGCTACAAGTCTTGCTTTGTTTTTGATAACTATACCCCTTTCATCTTTCTTATTTCTGAAGATCCATCTTGTACCAATAGGTCTTTTTCCCTTTGGTAGAGGAACAAGAGTCCATACAGCTTGTAGTTTGAATTGAAGAAGTTCTTCTTGCATTGCTATGATCCAGTTTGAGTCTTTCATAGCTTGTTGAATCTTCTTAGCTTCTTCCTGTGACAGAAAGCATTCATACATGCATTCATTAGATATTAAACTTATGTTACAAACATTTGAATTTAATGAGGAATTAAATTTGCTTCTTGTCTGCATGTTAGAATTGACATCACTTAGGACTAAGTCCAAAGGATGGTTCTTTTCAGTTCTGGTTCCAGGGATTTTGTCAACAAAGATTTGAGAATCTAGATTTGATTCATTTGATTCAGGAATTTGTGCATCTGTCTATGTTTCTTCTTGATTGTTTGCATTTTGTGGAGTTTCATCATTACTACTGGTGTCAGTAGTAACGGTCTCTTCATTGACTTCAGGAGGGTCATTTTTGTTACTGACATCAGTATTGAGTAGATCATCATCACAACTCTGAGGTTCAGAGTTACTAATGGGATCAGTAGTATCTTTAGAATTTGTGTTATTACTGGTATCAATGAAATTAGGGTTACCAGAGTTACTACTGTCCTCAGTATCAACTGTGGGATCAGTATCAACTAAGATATATTTCATGATTTCTTGCCTTCCACTTGACGATGGTCCTGCTTGTTGGCTTTGATTGTTTGAATCTCCTGTATTAAGCTCATAATTGACATCAAAAGATTTGGTTAGATTATCAATATTAAACAACCAATCTGGACCATTTCCTTGTTCGTTCATCAGATTTTCATTAAAGGATACATTTACACTTTCTTCAATGATCCTTAGTCTTTTGTTGAACACTCTGTAAGATTTGCTTTGAGTTGAGTATCCTACAAATATTCCATCATCTGCTTTGCAGTCAAATTTACCAATTTGTTCTCTTGTAATTAAAATAGTGCAAGGACAACCAAATGATTTTAAGAAACTTATTGATGGTTTTCTTTTATTGAAAAGTTCATAAGGTGTTTTAAAGTGAGGCTTAACTATTAATACTCTGTTCTGAACATAACAAGCAGTATTAACAACTTCAGCCCAAAAGGTTATTGGTAATTTTGAATCTGCCAGCATAGATCTGGCTGCTTCAATGATGGTTCTATTTCTTCTTTCAGCTACACCATTTTGTTGTGGAGTTCTTGGTGAACTGTACTGCCTGTCAATGCCCTTAAGATCACAAAAATCAATTATGTTAGTATTTTTAAACTCAGTTCCATTATCACATCTAATTGCTTTCACTTTGAGATCTCTTGTATTTTCCAGCTTTACAATCAGATTCTTGATCATTTCACTTGTTTCATCTTTGGTCCTAAGAAAGAAGACCCAAGTATATCTGGAAAAATCATCAGTAATAACAAGGCAGTATTGTTTCTTTCCAATGCTCATTACATTTGTAGGTCCAAAAAGGTCCATATGTAAGAGCTGCAAAGGTTTAGAGATAGAGTTAATTGCTTTGGTCTTATGAGAAGTCTTGTGTTGTTTACCTTTTAGGCAGGCAACACAATGATGATCACACATAAATTCTTTTTGTGGTTGACCAACTACCAAATTCATTTTAACTAAATTGTTCATATTTTTAAAATTTGTGTGACACATCCTTCTATGCCAAAGTTCTGATTCATTTGTGTTTGTCTTAGATATAAAACGTTGATCTCATTTGATGAAATGAGTTCTCCCCCTATATCCAGGCAATACACATTGTTTCTCCTTGGTGTTCTTAAAACAACAAATTTTTCATCTAAAATAAAATCAGGAGAAAGAATGATGCACTCAACATCTGTAAAAAGAATTTTGTTCTTCTTATCACAGACTTGTGAGACACTAACCAGATTATATTTAAGTTCAGCAACATAAAAGACATCATCAAAAGTGATCTTACCATTTGATAATGTACCTTTACCTGTAATCTTACCTCCTCTAGGATTTTCTCCAAAAGCAACATATCCTCCTTCAAAAGACTTGAAATCTCTAAGTATTTGAAGATTTCCAGTCATGTGTCTAGAGCATCCACTATCAATATGCCATGTTCTACCTTCTTCAGGGATCTGGATACTCTGCACATAAAGTAAAAGGATTAGTTAATTTTGGGAACCCAAGCTTGTTTTGTCTTGGGTTCATCCTTTGAAGAGTAAGTCTTTCTAACTGAATGAGCCTTGTATGCAGTTTTGTACTTAGTACTGATGTTCTTAGTTACTACTAATCTAGGTTTATACCCATAGTTTTTAGCTTTTGAAAATTTTACTACTGATGGACCAGTAGTGTTTGGGTAATATGAGTTTTGAGCATAATCAGTAGTGTTTTTGTAGTTGTACCAGATAGCATTGTAATTAGAGTTTTTACCAGTAGTAAACCTGGAATAGTTTCTACTGATGTTTGAAAACTTTGAAAACTGAGGAAACTGATTTTGTTTTCCATTGTTTTTGAAATAATTACTTCTGTTTGGACTTTTATACCTGATATTTTGCACAAATCTTTGTGCAGTTCTTACAAATTTAGGAGTTTCAACACATGGTTTATTGAATTCTTTTTGTTTTGGTTTTTTAAATTCCTTTTCTTTTGTTTCTTCAATTTGTTTTAATTTTAAGGCTTTTTCCTTTTCTTTGTTGATTTTGAATTCTTTAAATTCTTGGCTGTTAATAAGATTGAAGTGACAATTTTTTGCTATGTGATTAACCTTGTTACAAATTAAACAGGATAATTTTGTTGATTTAGCACTTTCATGTTTTCTTTGTTCTTTTAACTGATTTAAGTTTCTTTGATTTCCCCTTCTTAGAATTGTAGGTATATTTTCTGAATTGTATTTTGGGGATTCAGTTTGACTTTGTGTTGTATGAAAACTTGTATCATTGATTCAGTTGTTTGATCATCATCAGAAGATTCATTTGATTCATTACTGGTTTCAGTTTCAGTTTGACTTTCAATTTTTAAATTATTTAAAACTCTTTCTGTGCTTGATTTGAGAGGAGGAATAAAATTTGTTGGAGGTGGGACTGCATGATATCCCACTCCATGAACAACTTTTTCTGTGGTTTGATTACTAGTTAATTCATTAACAATTTTAGAACTTCTTTCAAATTTCTTAATAGTTAGTTTATTCTGTTCTAATTCCATTTGACATTCTTCTAATTTGATCAAAGTTTCTTTTAGTTTTAATTCAATATGTTCTTTTTCATAAGTGGTTTGTAACAATTCATCTTTTATTTTTTGATTAGTTATTTTATAGATTTTAATTTAATTTTCTAAATCAGCTATACAACCATTGTATTCAATTCTTTTATTTCTGTTTAGTATCATCTCTTCAAGTGTTTCTTTATTAAGTTTTTCTAATTCTTTATATGCTTTAATACATTCAGGAGTACAAGATTTAGAATTTACCTCAGTAGTAGAAGGATCAGTAGTAAAGGCCATGAGAGCTTAATTCTGTGCATATTCTTCTGCTTGAAAGCTCCAGTCATACCCTTGTCCTTCTTGAGATACTAAAGCAGTTGAATTTGAGGTACTGTTTTTGTTGTAGTTTGATCTTTGGTCTTTGTTTGGGCATTCTCTGGCAAAGTGACCCAGATTGCTACAGTTGTAGCACTTGACCTTGGTTTTGTCAAATCCTGCACGATCACCTTTGTTGTAAGAAAGATTTTGTCTTCCAGTTCTTTTAAGAAACCTTTTGGTTCTTAAGCTCAGCATAGCCATCTGCCACTTGATGTCCATCTCTTCCAAATCATTAGGATTGAGTTGTTCTGAATCCTCACTAATCAATGCAGTATGCACATGACTAGTGAAGAAAGATTCTCTTGCTACGTCTTCAATCCATGTATTCTTTGTATTGTCCTTCCCTGTTCCTGTACTAGACACAAAGGCAGCATTGTTTGAAGGTAAAATAGGAGATTTATTACTTACCTCTGATTCAAACACTCTTAGTTCATTGTAGAGTTCATCAAGCTCTTTTTCTTCTAGTGCATCTCTTTGTCTATATATCACAGTATACATAGACCATTCTTCACCTAGAGACCTGCGAAACTTCCTGTTGACATCATCATTGTCTGGTTGGTAACCAACTTGATTCATTTCACCAATGAGTTTGTTGAACCTATCAAATACTTGAGACAATGATTCATTCTTCTGTCCTTTGAAGTTTTCAAAGTCTTGTTTCAGAACAGACTTCATGTTTCTCTTTGTGCTCTTTGTACCAACAAACCTCTTTTCCAGAGCCTGCCATATTTTTTTTGCATCATCATATTCAACAAAGAGATGTTGATAATCATTGGGAATGGCAAGCAAAAGAGTGCTTAAGGCTTTGAGCTCGATCCCTCTGTCCTTCTTCTCTTTCTCACACTTGAGTTTGTCAACTTCAGTTGAAGTGGTGGCTATTTGAGTTTGAATAGTCTTGTTGCCTTCAAGAACCACTTCCCACATGGAATAATCAGTAACCAGCATGTATTGCTTGATTCTGTTTTTCCACATCCCAAAGTTGTTGGGAGTGAGAATTGGAATCTTGTTTTCCTGAGTACTTTCATTGTTATCAGACATGATTAACACTTTTGAGATCGAAAGTATGAAACTTTTTTTTGCTGTTCTTAATTCGTAGATCTAGAACCGTAAAGCTCTGATACCACTTGTCAGGATCGATTAACCCAGAAGGATTAATTAATCACAGATCTACAAACTATTAGAAGTTGCAGCGGATCAACACTTATAGTTTAATTGATTAAGAACAATGATACTGTTAATGAATATGAATGTAAATAAGAACACAGTAATTCACAAAAAGCTTCAATGTATATTAATTTGATCGATCAATACACACGTATGTTTACAATTCATAAGGAACTATATATACTAGTCCTTGAAGCCTAAATTAATAACCTAGTTATTCTAGGCATCGATTACAATTGAATTTCATAAAGATATACATTCTATAACTAACTAAGCTAGAATCTCGTATAAGATCAGCACCAAAAATAGAACGTCAGTAGTATTTGCTGTCATCAGTAGTAGACTTGAGATCAGTAGCATCAGTAGTAAATGTAATTCTGCCCCATTAGTACTAATCTTCAATATGCTTGAATCAGTACTAACTACAACATCAATAATAAAATGATATCTCTCATTTACATCCCAACAGAAGTCTTCGTATATTTTCCAAAATTCATTTACAGTCAATATATGTTTCCAAATATATATTTGTTTCCACTTCAACACACTTTTGCCAACCCATGTGAGGCAGTGAGGTCTGTCACCCAATTGCCAAATCTTTTTTTAATTTCACTCCTCCTTCCTCTTCTTTTATGTTCTCCACTCTAACTTCAAAAATTTCCCACTTTTTAACAATTTAATTTCAAATCTGAAACAAACAAAATGATAGAATCTCAATCTTCTTAATCATCTTCTTTTTCTGTTTTTAGTTTTACTTCTGAAAAAGGGTATCTAAGAAAGCTTGTGTCTTTTATGGTTTCAATTGTTTTCTTTGCATGTGAACTTTGGGTGAAAGGTCACCTTCCTTGGCTCTTTCTAAGTTTTCTATCTTAAAAGATTCTAATTTTTTGTATTATTTTTTAATTTTAAGTAATGGGTTTTCTTCAATTATTTACAAATTAAAAAATCCATTAAAATTCGTACGAGTTAAGTTTATATAAAACTTGATCATTCAATTTAGTGTCGACAATCTTGAAAAAAAAATTGAATCTTTTTGGAGGGTGAAAATGTCATCTTTTGGTGGTTTAGGAATTGGTTTGAGTTTTCTCTTTGGATTTGTGCTATTAGCTTTTGCAGCAGAGCTTTACTATCTTCTTTGGTGGAAGAAAAAAAGAGAAGATATTGAAAACCAAAATCTTTCATCTTCTTCTTCATTTTCTTTTTCTTTTTCTTCCAATTATACCCCTACTCTTCTTTCTTGTTTCAAAAACCCCCATATTTCAAGAATCCACAAAACCCATCAACAAGATTTGCAGAATTGTGAAGAAGATATCGAAAATCAAGCAGAACAACATGAATCAACCCAAAAGGATTCACAATTAAAGGGTCTAGAGAATGAAAGTCTGGATCTTGAACTCATGAGGCTTCATAATTTATGTGGGCCACCAAGATTTTTGTTTACAATTAATGAAGAAACTAAAGAAGATTTGGAAACAGAGAGTAGGAAATCAAGAACATTTAGTTTAAGCGAGCTTCTTTGTGCGCCAGAAACACCAATTTCTTCAAGGGGCTCACAAGCTTCAAATTTGGAAGGTTTTATGAATCCATTGTTTGACTCTGAGTTTGACTTTAACAAGATTAGATCTTCACCACCACCCACATTCAAGTTCTTAAAAGATGCAGAAGAAAAGTTATTGAAGAAATTGATGGAATTAGAGGCTGAAAAAAGAGCGAATTCGAAGAAGAATCAAGATGCAAATTGTTCAATGAAAACAGAGGATGGCAATTTTGTAAATCATGGTAGTAATAAGGGTAAAAGTGAAGGTGGTATTCATCGTCTTCGTAATCATCATCAAATGTCTACACCTTCACAGGTGCTACCATTGGCTTCTTCCCCTTCAAATTAAGAATTAAATTATTTTTTAATTTTAATTTTTATTTTGGTTTATTTTTTAAATTTTCTTTTGATTTTGTACTTCTATTACATTAGATGGCAGAACTTGTTATTTTGTTAATTGTTCAAAGATCCATTGAACCATCGTGTTTAATTTAAAATATGTTTTAGCCCATAGCATGCATGTGTGAATGCATGATTAATTACATAACATATTGCACATAAAAGTCGTTTTAATTTGTCAAGCATGATGTTTAAATTGTTTGTTTTCAGATGGAAGACGATTCTCATTTTTTATCTTTTATACCTCCTCCGATTTTGTTTAAGTTATACGTTTTTACTTTTAAGATTTTTTAGGAAAAAAATTATATTTATTACTAACATTTTATTAATATCGTTAAGTAACTTGGATAATTATTATCATAATTGATATGTGGAAGATGTGTAAACATGTTGAATACTCCCTCCGTCCCACAAAAAACTTTCCATTTGACCTTAATTTTTTATCCCACAAAAAACTTCTCATTTCAATAAAATACTATTATTACTAAGGACCCCACCACTAACTATCCACTAACTATCATTCTCTCTCCAAACCAATCTTATATTTTAATCAAAATTATTACCAATGACCTCACCACTAACTATCACCTTAAAACTTGTGCCCATATCAAATGGGAAGTTTTTTGTGGGACGGAGGGAGTAATTATTAACATAATTGATATTCGGAACGTTCTAAATATAGTACTTATTTTGAAACATTTCGAAATAAAAAGTGTAGCACTTTTAAAATGTAGGAAACAATAATTAATATGCAATAAAACTATTCTGTTTTTCCTAAAAACCATTCTCTTACAAATGGGAAGTAAAAATGTATACTTAATGTTCATCTTATTTTATATTCACTACGTCCAAAATAAAATGTAACCTAGAATTAGATACATAACTTTTACAAATCACGTGTCTAAAACATCATCTGGATAAGACACAATTAAAGAATAAGGGTATGTTTGGATTGACTTTTTGAAAAGGACTTATTGGCTTATTGATTTTTCAAAAACGAGTTTTGAAAAGTAAGGGGTCCCTTACTTCTTGAAAACTTCTTTTTAAGGCATTTACCCAAACAACTTATTAACTTATTAACTTCTTGAAAAGTCAATAAGTTAATAAGTTACTTTTTATGATTTTCCCAAACATGCCCTAAGTGAGCCACAATCCCCCTCATCTTGTGGAACTTCGTAATAAAATTTTAAGTAAACTGCTTTTTTTTATAAAACCGGTTTAATTTTTATTTTTGGGTTTTGATAATGATAATTCTAAGGGCTGTTATAAAACATGTATAAAATAGTTATACATTCATCTATAACCGATTTCTAAAATTTCAGAATTACTCATTTGTACCATTTTTAATATATTTAGAGACAACCTTAGGGCTGTCATTATCAAAACATTTTTTTTTTAGCTTTTTTAGATGGATGAAATATAGCAAAGAACATAAATGTGTATGTCATAAACAAGTAGGGTTGCTGAAAACTTTACATATAAGCCCAACTCGGGTTTCAGAGCCCAATCAGTATATCATTTGGGTTTAATCCAAACAACAACCTGCTTTATTAAACTACCATTTTAGATAGGGGAGTGATATTTCAACCACATAAATTAATTCCTATACTATATTTGTGCTTTAGTATAGTTGTATAGTCTGTTTAAAAATCTGTACAGTGTGGTTTGGGAAGTAATATTTGTGGTATGAATATCAATTCTCTTTTAGATATTGTAGCACTGTGATCTAACTAGCTTTACTGGATCTTCGAAGTTGGAAACCATGAAGCAACTTGAAAGCACTGTGATCCAACTAGCTCTACTGGATATTTTAATTGCTTGCTAAATCTAGATCACTTGAAAGCAGCAACTTTGTATAGATTCTCCAACCGTAAAAGTGATAATATTTGAACCTAAGGAAAGATGTCATTCTATTTACTTTGCTTAAACATTATGCTAAAACCACTTAAGTTTTTATGCAAATTACAAGACAATATCGAAATGTTGAATGCTAAACTATAAACTATTCAAGCTTTTTCAGAGAAAGTTGGTGTGTTTCTAGAAAAAGGATGCTAGGGATGGTGAGACTAGCTAATCGTAATGGTTGGTCGCTTGGTGACCGCGACCGATGTTCACGACCAATCACTCCATTAATCAACTATGGAAGTTCAACACTATATGGGTTTGGTCGAAGGTCCACTACAGAAGTTCGGTAATGTGTTTGATTTAAAGAGAAAAAGTTGTGTGGTGTTGATGTGGGCAACGAGTTTAGCCACCTATAAAATAGTATGAATCATGAGTGGGAAGATTTTTTTATTTTAAACGGCACATAATGTACTTCACTTTATTTCCATCGGAATTTAAATTCGTGATATTTTAAGTCATGAACATCATACATACATATCAATATCATTAGGTTAGGCTACTAGCGAGAAATACAATTTTAGGTTCATAAGTGATAAGATTGTGAGAGTGATATGCCAGATAACGACAATGTCGACATGGACATCGATATATGGGTCAAGTGAAATGATCAAATAACTAGAAACATGGGCTCCATTGGATTTTGAAAAACATAACTCGGACATGTTAATAAACTTGGTTAACTAGGATTTAATTTAACGTTTTTGTTTCTTACGCCTCTTCTACCTCTTACTCATCACTAAACCCATAACTAGCGTCACGTCATCACATCCTTACTGACACGCTACTGACACGTCGTGCCAACTCTACCCATCACTAACCCATCACTAAACTCATCCTTTCCACATCATCATTTTTAATTAAATTAAATAATTATAAAATAAATACATTACATTAATTTAAAAATACATCATTTAAATTTATAAAACATGATATTAAATTTAAAAAAATTACATTTATTAAAATTTAAAAATGGAAAAAAAACCTTATTTTTTTGAAAAAAAAAATACTAATAAATTTTTATTATCAAAACAAATATATAAAAAAAATTAAAATAAAAAAAAACAGATAAAAAACATTTTTTAATAAAAAAAATAATATGTACAAGTTTTAAAGCCCAATATACAAGTCTCAAACCCCCCACCGCCCTCTCTCTCTCTCCCCTTCCCTCTTCCCCCTCCACGACGCCTCACCCTCACGTCCTCCGGTCGACGGATTTTCACGACGCCGGCTACCGACGCCGGCGTGCCAACGGTCGACGGCCCGACGGGCTCTCGACGTTCCCCTGACGTGCCAGTTGGCAGGGGTCTTAGTTTTACGTTTGCCTTTTCAAAATATATAAAACTTTAATAATCTAAAAGTGCAACTTCTACGTCTACATGGCGAAGCATAGACTATGAACACGTAAGCTTGGCAAAATTAACAGGTAATTTGGTCATTTCATTCTCTTCCTCTTCTCCATCCTCTCTTTGAAACAGAAAAAGAAAATAAAAAGAAAAGAAAATTAAAAAAGAACTTTATTATTTTTGAACAGAACTTTATTTATTTATCTTTGCAAAATAAAGTTACTGTTTTTCAAGATACACATTCTTCACGCCTATATATACACCCTATTTGTCTCCACATCCAACCACCACCACCACAACAATGGCTGCCTCCCACTCTCTCTCCACCCTCTCAATCTCTCTCCTCCTCCTCCTCCCACTCTCCTACGCCTCCATGATCCTCACCGTCGTCAACAACTGCCCCTTCCCCGTCTGGCCAGCCATCCAACCCAACGCCGGCCACCCCGTCCTCGAACGCGGCGGCTTCGCTCTTAACCCTCACTCTCACCGATCCTTCCCAGCTCCAACCACCCACTGGTCCGGCCGTATCTGGGGCCGCACCGGCTGCACACACAAAAACGGCCGATTTACCTGCGCCTCCGGCGACTGCGGAGGCAAACTCGAATGCAACGGTCTTGGCGGCGCTACCCCCGCCACCCTAGCTCAGTTCAGCCTCCACCACTCTCACACCGACCAATCATCCTACGCCGTCAGCCTTGTCGATGGGTTTAACGTCCCTATGACGGTTACACCACACGAGGGTAGAGGTGTGTGTCCGGTGGTCGGATGTAAAGCAGATCTGCTTGCCACGTGTCCTTGGTCGTTGCAGCAACATGTTGATGGGCGCGTGGTCGGTTGTAAGAGTGGCTGTGAAGCGTTTAACACCGATGAGTTTTGTTGCAGAGGTCACTTTAACAATGCACAAACATGTAAAGGCTCAAAGTGGTCGGATTTCTTTAAACACGCGTGTCCGGCAACTTTTGCTTACGCGCATGATAGTCCGTCGCTAATGCATGATTGTTCGTCGCCAAAAGAGCTCAAAGTCATCTTCTGTCATTAGTTAGTTTTAACGACGACGTTTAGGGTTTAGAGAATAAAAAAGTAATCTGCAGGGTTTAATGTTTTGAGTGGTTTGATGTTGTAGTAGTTGTTGTCTGAGCTATGTATTTGGAAGTGTATTATTTTATGGAATCTTACTTGGTCTTCCTCTGAAACTGGTACAAGTACTACTTATATGAATAAAATACTAATTACCTCCATTTCAAAATAACTTATACATTTGGTAGTTTTAAGCATTTTGATTTTTGAAATAAAATATTATAATAAATGTTAGATTAAGTTAAATTGGATCATAAAGAGAAGATAAATTTTATACATTATAATTAAAATAAGTTTAATCATATTTAAAATTAAAAATAAAAATAAATAAATAGTTTTACTGTATCAAATGAGATAATAAGTGAGTGTGGGGCCTTTACTTTTGACTATATAATAAAAGTTTCAAAGTTTTTTTTAACGACATTTTATTTATCCTATATGTATACAACGAAACTTAAACTCATAATTACCTGTATTAAATGAGATAATAAGTTAGTGTGATGCCTTCTATTCGTTGTTGCAAATAACCTATGATGGTTTGGTCCAACTCATGGTGTCGATTTCCCTCATTTAGAACTTCAATTTCTATTTTTCCCTACACCGAAAACCAAACTTTTTACATACATGGACCAAGAATATGCCACAAGTATATTTGTCTCAAAAGCTCGATTTTATCAAAGGTAAAGTATGGCTATTTAGACTTTAGTTTAATTACATTTGTTGTGGGCCGGGTTTGGGTATCACGTGATTGTCTGAGGGAATCTAGAGGCATGGTCAGTGATTCGGGTGTAAGAAAGAAAGAAAATGTGGCTTTGCGTGTTATACGCTTCTTTTTCTTTCTTTTCCGTAATATGTCATCCTCACAGTCACACACAACACTTTTTTATTTTATATACTACCTTCGTATCAAAATAAATAATATATTTGAGGATTCATGGTTTTTGAGACAAAAGATTAAAATGTGATTTAAAATGGATTAAAGTGGATAGTTAGTGGAGAGTGAGACTCATTCCTTTTGAAAAAAGTGATATTAATGATGTTTAAAAGTAAAAAAAGTAAGGATAAAAATATAATTTCAATTTATTAAAGTAGATAGTTAGTGGATTGTGGGTCCCATTTATTTATCAAATAAGGTAACTTTTAGAAGTGTATCACTTATTTTGTTCAACCTTTAAAGTTTAAATGGAAAGTGTATCACTTATTTTGATACGGAGGTAGTATAATCAAATGAAACTAAGTTCACTAAAGCAAGTGATACAATTTTGATTTTAACCATAACACCAACCGCTATTTAAATGTTTGACATATCAGTGTCATGTTAGCTAAGGTGCTTTTTGATAGGAACAAAATGATTAAGCGCCGAATGATTCAACGGTCTGAATGATTAAGAGGTTTTATATAAAACTTGTTTTGAATGTGAGAAACTTTTTTTATAAGAATTCCGACTGCTTAATGATTCAGCATATGTTCTAAGTAAGAATGATTCAGCAGTGTTTTGTTGTCTCATTCAACATATACTTCATTAAGAGGCATTAAACAAACGCACTGAATGTTGAATGATTCAGCATTAACCGCTGAATAGTACCATTAAGCTGCAAACAAACACCACCTAATACTATGTTTAACATTCAACTGAGACACATCAATAATTCTCATTTATTAAATATTTTAATCATAAAATACACACGCAAAAAATATACGAATAGTCACAAAAAACCATAAACCTTCGCCCCTCTTTTTTTTGAACGACAAGTTAGTAAGTTAGTGGTTCGAGCCTAGACAGTGACATCCACAATGGGCAGTATGCCTTCCCTCGAACCCTGGGGAATAAACCCCACGTCCACGACGGGACTTGGGTCAATAGGTCATGGGCAACACCTTATCTCTTTCTCCAATACCAATAAGTTAGTGGTTCAAACCTTCGCCCCTCTTCATGTCACCTAACCAACCCAAAAAACTAACGCCTCCAACTGACGGCCTAGGGTAAATAAAAACCTAAATAATGACAAAAAAATTGAAGGTAGTAAAACTTGTAATTTTTTCTTACAAAAATGCTGGTTTAAAATCACAGAAATGGATGTTCCGATCTCAAAAGTAGGCTCAAGGCAAATAAAAAGTTGGAAACCACAAAGCGTACATTGGCCTCTGTTCTAATTTACAAATACAAAAAGTTCATTTATACTTGAGCTTGATAAACTTGACTCGAATAGATTCAATTCAAATCAACCAACATTATTTCAAGTCTTAGAATACAAAAACTTTGTATAAACTAGGTCCACTCGGCCCATTCGACTCGCTAAACCCGTTCGATTTGAATAGCTAAACGAGCTTTCGAGCGTGTCGATCCGAATATTAATTTTTTTTTTAAAACTCGAGTCATTAAACTAACCGAGCACCAATTTTAGTTTGAACTCGACTCAAGCTCGTATATTATCAAACTCGAATTCGAGTAGCTCGTTACTTATTCGACTCGTTAACACCCTTAGACGCCACAAACACACATGGAAAATGGCGGGTTGGGGTTGATGGCTCCGGAAACTTCAGCACATGTGAATAGCGTGGGTCTAGCGTTTGCCATGATACTAATGATTATTAAGAAAGTTAAAAGATTCAATGTACATATTTGAAAGTGAAAATTATAAACACGTTTCCTAGCCCAAGCAGCCATTCCTTGAAAGTAAGGCTACACAACCCAAGACCATGGTTTGAGTGGTTTCTGTAAAAGTATTATCCAATTGGTCAAGTCCTTACCCCGAGGCCACAAATAAGCGAATCCAAAGCAAATAAGTGAAAAGTATATGCACGTTTTTTATTGGACGACGATGATAGAACCAGTCAATTAATAAAAACACGTCTATCCAAGGCTTGTTGGCACCATATAGGTCATAGATTCAAGTAGATTAAGGTTGTGTTTGTTTACAGCTTAATGGAACAATTCAGCGCTGAATGTTTAATCATTCAGCATTCAGTGCGTTTATTTAGCGCATCTGAATGAAATATATGCTGAATAGGACACCAAAAAGCTGCTGAATCATTATTCCTTAGAACTGAATTATTAAGCAGTCAGAATTTTTATAAAAAAATTTCCCACATTCAAAACAAGTTTTATACAAAACCTCTTAATCATTCAGAACCGTTGAATCATTCAACACTTAATCACAAGTTTTATACAAAACCTCTTAATCATTCAGAACCGTTAAATCATTCAACACTTAATCATTTTGTTCTTATCAAACAAGACCTAAATGTCATTAAAAAAATATATATCTGATCTATTTATAAAAAAGACATCTAATGGCCCAGTTTTGACTGAATAACAACTACCAACCTATCCGGCTGATCAGTTTGTGCGGTTATCCATCCATTCCCCAATTTGACAAGTTTGACCAGACGATTTGCAGCAATATATAACACATAAAAAATATGATATTCATATAAGATATTTAATATGATCTTACGATTAATACGTGTACACACCAAAGATAGTAAACACCAAATCTTAATGCATCCTATATGGAAACAAAATAACCAATTTGTTTCATAGAAGACCACTTCTCCTAATTATAATATTTGCACACACAAAATAAACATTCAAGCAGAATACAAGACAAACATTTATATGACGTAATAATAATTATATATATTATGCATTCAAGGCTTCTTCACGTAGCTCCCAAGCCTCACCACAATCCCGTCGATATCACGAACATAACCAACCTTCTGACCCCATTCTTTATCCTCCGGCGAGCTCACCGCCTCCGCCCCATTCTCCACCGCCCTCTGCCACATCAATCACACAAACAATCAAATAAACAATATCGATCAAAAGCTAACTTTTTTCCGTCCAATTAAATAAACATTTTATCAAACACCTTGTATGCAGCATCGACATCTTCATAAGCAAAGCAAACCTCAAGTTGATTCCTTCGGCTTTTTGATTTCTGTTCCTGAACCTCACCGGTCAGATCATCCGTTTCATGTTGATGTACCGGCGTAAATGCTATTGTTGTCTGTCCGCTTTCTAGTTCGCCCCACCTACCACCAGAAATAAGTAATCACGAGTTTTCGGATTTAATTTAATCGTCATAACAATTTTATGAGATTGATCGATTCATATTAATCGCAAGCAATCGCGAGTTTCGAGATTTTGATCTTATTGATTTGCATTAGAATTTGATTGAACTCATAAAAAATTATGAAATCGATTGATTAATTTAATTCATATTAATAGCAAGCAATCGCGAGTTTCGAGATTTTGATCTTATTGATTTGTATTGGAATTTGATTGAACTCATAAAAAATTATGAAATCGATTGATTGATTTAATTAATTTACCTTTGGGAGTCGTCTAATCGACGAACAGATGCTCCGAATGCCTTACCGTAAAACTCGACGGATTTGGCAACATCCTTGACGTAAATCACAGTATATGCGAACTTCGGGTTCAGATTTGAAGCCATTTTGATTAAATATTGAGCTTTTTTGCTTTTCTTATTTTCTTGATTTGATTTAGCGAGAGAAGCAGAAAAAGAGAGGAGGGAAATTAATGGTGAATGATCGGTGATGATGAGGTGTAGGAAGGACACGTGGCAGAATTCTACGTTTGTTGCTTGTATACGTGGCAGCTTTTCAAGTGTGTTTCTGATGAGCTGTGCTCGTTATTGGGCTGCTATGTATATAGATTGTTATCTGGCCCGTATTGGTGAACTGGGCTAGCAGTTACATATTTACAGAGACCATCACTTCATAAAAGTTCGTATTTTGAATTAAGGTTTTTGATAACATCAATGTTAAGAATAATAATGTATAAGTTTAAAAGTATAATTAGTTTGAGGTGGTTAGTTAAATGTATTAGGTTGTTTTTTCTATAGTTTATGTACAATAAATTTAATCTTCCTTTTTTTTTAATCATTATCTTAAGAGCTATCGTCAGCAAAATTCTTGAGTTAATAATGACATCAATGTTTAAAAATAAATAAAAAATATATATTAAAAAACATATTCCATTATATTTTATATGAGAAAAAAATTGCTGAACAACACGGAATTAATTTACGTCGATGCGAGCTATTTTTTGCAAAGCAAATGGTCGTGCTTAAATTGATAGAATTAGAACCAAGGTTAAAAAAACCTATCAAGTTAAAAAATAAGAATAATAACCAATGAAAGTAATTAATGTTCATAAATATATTTATTTCACAATCACTAATGACCTCTTTCTAGTCCTTGTATATTAAATCTTATTTATAAAATTATTAGTGCACATATTTGGTGAATAAAAAATATATCGGATTTTTGCTTTACCGGACTTGAGCATACGCATGTGACACATTGACTTGGCATACGATATCATCCACCAACAAATTGTATTATTATAATTGCAATAAAAAGTTTCCCACTCACCATGCAGAAACGATTTTTCACATACGTAGAGAATTGTGTGTGACCTTTCAGATCCTTCAATAGATATACAACTTCATGATACACGACGGCGGTTTTCACAGTGTTGTGGCAGATTTGGATAAGTAGAAATAATTGCGTGTCTAACAAGAATCAAGGTGATCTCGGTCATACATTCAGGGCAGCCCAAACTCAAGCGTTTTTTGGCTCAAGCATAGATCGAAGGCTAATTGGGGCAGTCTCGACTGGTCCATTTGGTGCTCTGACCCGGTGGCGATCTAAGTTTTTTGTTTTGTTACAATAGGGTGCTTTCATTTTATGTTTGTTGTTTGTTTTGGTGTTGATTTGGCTTGTATTATTACTTTATAACCTAGCTTCTCGCTACCTATTAATATAAGTTCGTTCGGGGTTGCATTGCAGGTGATGACATTGCCGAAGCTTTGCCCGTTTGCTGTTCAAAAATAAAATAAAATTACTGCATAAGTAACTATTTTATTCTTAATCTGTTTAAGGTTAAGTTACAAATAGAGAAGACAATTTTCAACCGATAACCTACTTATAAATTATAATTTTTGTGTGTGTAAAGTAATTGTTGGAACATATTCACAGATCAACTTAATACTGATGCTGCAATTAGTACTGATCACTTAGTACTGATGGGGCAGAATTGATTAATACTGATGAAGTTGATACTGGTGAAGTCTATAACTAAGTTACTACTGATTAAGGCCTATGGAAGATACTACTGATCAATAGTAGTTACTACTGACGGATCTGGACTTACTACTGGTCACCAGACTTACTACTGACGTTACAACTTTACTACTGGTGATTGCAGTTACTACTGATGAGCGTATTTGGAAGCATATCAAGTCCGAGATCTTCGCAGAGATAGTTATAGAATGTAATTAAATGTATATCGTTTATAATTAGATGTAAATCAAGTCCTAGAATAACTAGGGTAAATAGTTTAGCTTCAAGGACTATTATATATAGTTCCTTACGAATTGTAAACGTACGTGTGTATTGTTAGCTCGATAATATACATTGAAGCTTTTTGTGAAACTGTGTTCTTAATACTTTCGCATATTATTTACAGTTCATTGTTCTTAATTACATTGATATAGTGTTGATCCGATGCAACTTCTATATTCAATTAGATCTAAAGTGTTTATTAACTTCTCTATAGTTAATCGATCCTGACAAGTGGTATCAGAGCTTATTGGTTCTAGATCTACCTTTCGTTAAGAACAACAAAAAGTTTTAATCTTTAAAACACACACATTATTCATCATGACTGATAATAATGAAAGCACCCAGGCCAACAAAATTCCTATACTCACTCCCAACAACTTTGGGATGTGGAAAAATCGTATTAAGCAATACATGCTTATTACAGATTATTCTATGTGGGAAGTTGTCCTTGAAGGAAACAAAACTGGTCCTGGTCAAGCAAGCAGCTCTGCAACTGAGGCAGACAAACTTAAGTGTGAGAAGGAAAAGAAGGACAAGGGAATTGAACTCAAAGCTCTAAGCACTCTCCTACTGGCCATTCCTAACGATTATCAACATCTCTTTGTTGAATATGATGATGCAAAAATACTATGGGAAGCACTGGAGAAGAGATTCGTTGGGACTAAGAGCACCAAGAGGAACATGAAGTCTGTTCTCAAACAAGACTTTGAAAACTTCAAAGGAAAACCCAATGAAACACTCACTCAAGTGTTTGACAGATTCAACAAACTAATTGGTGAACTTAACCAGGTTGGGGTTAAGATGGATCAAGAAGATGTCAACATGAAGTTCCTAAGATCCCTTAGTGAAGAATGGGCCATGTATACAGTGGTATATAGACAAAGAGATGCTCTAGAAGAAAAGGAGTTGGATGAACTCTACAATGATCTCAGAGTGTTTGAAACTGAGGTAAACCAAAAGAACCCTTCTATTTCTTCTAATAATGCTGCATGTGTCTCTAGTACAGGTCAAGGTCAGGAAACCTTCACAGGAAAGGCTGCAGATTCTGAGGATGCTGCAAGAGAATCCTTCTTCACTAGTCATGTGCATACTGCATTGATTAGTGATGACTTGGAACAATTGAACCCAGATGATCTTGAGGAGATGGATCTTAAATGGCAGATGGCTATGCTGAGCCTAAGGACAAAAAGATTCTTAAAGAGAACTGGTAGGACAAGCCTCAACTTCAACAAATGTGACAAAGCTGGATTTGACAAAACTAAAGTCAAATGTTACAACTGTAACAACCTTGGTCACTTTGCAAAAGAATGTCCTCAACCAGACAAAAGATCAAAATCAACTGCTCTTGTTTCACAACAAGGACAAGGATATGATTGGAGCTTCCAAGCAGAAGAGCATGCTCAAAATCAAGCTCTCATGGCCTTTACTGACAACAAAACTGAGGTAAAACCTAAACCTTGTACTTCTGAATGTATTAAAATTGTTAAAAATCTAGAAAAAGAAATCACTAAATTAAATGAAGATTTAGCAAAAGCAGTCAGAAGAAATCATGAGTTTGATGGGGTGATTGCTGATCAAGAACATCAAATAAAGGTGTACCAGATGATTGATCAAAGGATAAAGGAAGAATTACTTCAAGCTGTAGATGAAAAAGAGTTTTATGAAATAAAAAATAAAGAATTAACAAGTAATTTAGAAGAATGTCAGCTTGAAATTGAACAAAATAAATTAACAATTAAAAAGTTTGAAAGAAGCACTAAAATTCTTGATGAATTAACTAATAATCAAACTACAGAAAAAGTTGTTCATGGGGTGGGATATCATGATGTACCACCTCCATATAAAATCATTCCACCACTTAAAAACAGTTCAGAAAGAATCATTAATGAATTAAAAACTGAAAATCAAACTGAACTAAATACTGAAACATCTGAATCAAAAGATTCTTCTGATGATGAGCAATCAATTGAATTTACAATATCTCAAACTGAATCTCCAAAATCAATTGATACAAGTTTTCACACAGCTCAAAGTCCAAATGAATCTCCTAAATATAATGCAGAAAATATACCCAAAATTCTAAAAAGGGGGAACCAAAGAAATAGGATCCAACTCTTAGAACAAAGAAAATTCATAAAGGCTCAAGATAATAAATTAAAATGTGTTATTTGCAACAAAGTAAACCATTTAGCAAAGGATTGTCACTTCAATCCAATAAACTGCAAAGAGTTAAAAGAATTTAAAATTTTTAAAGAAAATGCAAAAACTCAAAAGTTAAAAGATACTACTGGTCCTTCAGTAGTAAATAAAATTAAAAATCCAATTGCTGAAACTCCAAGATTTGGAAGAAGTGCACCAAGATTTGTGCAAAACAGAAGAGTTGGAAGCCCAAAGAACAGCAATTACTTCAAGAACAATGGAAAATCCAATCAAAATAAACAATATTTTAAATTTTCCAACACCAGTAAAAACTTTAACAATTTTACTACTGGTGGTCACCCTAAGTACAATGCTGTTTGGTACCAATACAAGAATACTACTGGTACAAACCCTAATTACAAAAATACTACTGCTCCCAAAACAACTTTCAAAGATACTACTGGTGTAAACTCTAAAAACACTACTGGTCATTCTAAACATGGTAAGTACCCAAATACTACTGGTCCATCAGTAGTAAAGTATTCAAAAGCAAAAAATCACGGGTATAAACCAAGATCAGTAGGAAATTCCCACACCAGTAATACTTTCAAAAGGGCAGTAGTAAAACAAAACACCAGTACTAAACAAGTATGGGTACCAAAAAGGTTTAAAGTTAAATCTCCAAACGCTTATTTCTCAAAGGATGAACCCAAGACATATAAAGCTTGGGTTCCCAAACTTAACTAATCCTTTACTCACTTGTGCAGAGCATTCAGATCCCAGAAGAAGGAAGAACATGGCACATTGATAGTGGATGCTCAAGGCACATGACTGGAAATCTGCAAATTCTTAAAGATTTCAAGTCATTTGATGGAGGATATGTGGCATTTGGTGAGAATCCCCAAGGAGGTAATATTACAGGTAAAGGTACTGTTACTAATGGCAAAATTACCTTTGATGATGTATTTTATGTAGCTGAACTAAAATACAATCTTGTCAGTGTGTCTCAAGTTTGTGATAAAAAGAATAAAATTCTTTTCACAGACATTGAGTGCATCATTCTTTCTCCTGACTTTGTTTTAGATGAAAAATATGTTGTTTTAAGAACTCCAAGGAGAAACAATGTGTATTGCCTAGATATAGGGGGAGAACTCATTTCTACAAATGAGGTCAACTGTTTTATATCCAAGGCAAACACCACTGAATCAGAACTATGGCATAGAAGGATGTGTCACACAAATTTTAAAAATATGAACAATTTAGTAAAAAGAAATCTGGTCATCGGACTACCTCAAAAACAATTCATGTGTGATCATCATTGTGTTGCATGCCTAAAAGGCAAACAACACAAGACTTCTCATAAGTCCAAAACTGTGAACTCTATTTCTGTTCCTTTACAGCTCTTACATATGGACCTTTTTGGACCTACAAATGTAATGAGTATTGGAAAGAAACAATATTGTCTTGTTATTACTGATGACTTTTCCAGATATACATGGGTTTTCTTTCTCAGGACAAAGGATGAAACAAGTGAACTCATAAAGAACTTAATTGTCAAACTGGAAAACACATCTGATCAAAAAGTGAAATCCATAAGATGTGATAATGGCACAGAATTTAAAAATGCTAATTTAATTAACTTTTGTGATCTTAAAGGTATTGACAGGCAATACAGCTCACCTAGAACTCCACAACAAAATGGTGTAGCAGAAAGAAGAAATAGAACCATCATTGAAGCAGCAAGATCAATGCTTGCAGATTCAAAATTACCAATTACTTTCTGGGCAGAAGCTGTTAATACTGCTTGTTATGTTCAGAACAGAGTATTAATAGTGAAGCCACATTTTAAAACACCTTATGAACTATTTAATAAAAGAAAACCTTCTATAAGCTTTTTGAAATCATTTGGTTGTCCTTGTACTATTTTGATTACAAGAGAACAAATTGGTAAGTTTGACTGCAAATCTGATGATGGAATCTTTGTGGGATACTCTACTCAAAGCAAATCATACAGAGTATTCAACAAAAGACTAAGGATAATTGAAGAAAGCATAAATGTATCCTTTAATGAAAATGTACCTAATGAACAAGGAAATGGTCCAGATTGGCTATTTGATATAGACAATCTAACCAAATCCTTTAATTCTAACATGAATTTCAATGCAGGTAATTCAAATTGTCACAATCAAAAGGAAGGAATACCATCAGTTAATACTGGTCAAGAGGAAATGAGATACATTGTAGTTAATACTGCTCCAGTAGTTAATACTGATGTCAGTAATAACTCAAGTTCTGGAACCAGTAGTAACTCTGAGAATGAGGACAGTAGTAATTCAAATACTACTGATACCAGTAATAGTACTCAAAATACTACTGGTCCAAACATTAACCTAGATTCTCAAGATACTACTGATGCCAGTAACAACATCAATACTACTGATCTCGATGAAGACAATAGCAGTAGTAACTCTGACCAAGATGATGATGAACCAAACATCAATGACAATGAAGGATCTCTAGAAGAACAACTACCTGAGACAAATGAGTCAAATCTTGAAAATCAACTAGTGGTTGATAAAGCTACAACTACAAGGACTCAAAAGAACCATCCATTAGACCTTGTTCTAAGTGATGTCAACTCACCACTACAAACAAGAAGTAAATTAAACAAAAGTTTAACTGCAAATATGTGTAATATAAGTTTAATTGCTAATGAATGTATGTATGAATGCTTTCTGTCTCAGGATGAACCAAAGATGATCCAGCAAGCAATGAAGGACTCAAACTGGATTGAGGCAATGCAAGAAGAACTCCTTCAATTTAAGTTACAAGCTGTTTGGACACTTGTACCTCTACCCAAAGGAAAAAGAGCCATTGGAACAAGATGGATCTTCAGAAACAAGAAAGATGAAAGAGGTATAGTGATAAAAAACAAAGCCAGACTTGTAGCCCAAGGATACACTCAAGAAGAAGGAATAGACTATGATGAAGTATATGCTCCTGTTGCTAGAATTGAAGCTATAAGAATATTTCTAGCATATGCTTCATTCAAAAAGTTCAAAGTCTATCAAATGGATGTAAAGAGTACATTCCTATATGGGAAGATTGAAGAAGAAGTCTATGTTTGCCAACCTCCAGGTTTTGAAGATCCAAAACATGGTGATTATGTGTTCAAATTGGATAAAGCTCTATATGGCCTACATCAGGCACCAAGAGCATGGTATGACACATTATCATCATACCTTTTGAAGAAAAACTTTAAAAGAGGAGCCATTGATAAAACTCTGTTTACAAAGAAAGTCAAAAATGATATACTACTGGTACAAATCTATGTAGATGATATCATCTTTGGCTCAACCAATGATTTATTATGCAAAGAATTTGAAGAACTGATGCAAATTAAATTCAAAATGAGCTCTATGGGTCCAATGAACTTCTTCCTTGGACTCCAAGTCAATCAACGAACAGATGGTATTTTGATAAATCAATCAAAATATGTCAAAGACATCTTGGAAAAGTTTGATTTGAAAGACAGTAAAAGTGCTAGTACACCAATGGAAACACACAAACACCTACATCATGATGTTGAGGGGGAGGATGTAGATGAACACTTATATAGATCAATGATAGGTTCTTTGATGTACTTAACTGCATCAAGACCTGACATTATGTATAGTGTTTGTGTGTGTGCAAGATATCAAGCAGGACCCAAAGAACTACACTTGCAGGCTGTTAAAAGAATATTCAGATACTTGAAAGGCAAACCATCACTAGGTCTATGGTATCCACATGATTCACCCTTTGAACTCATAGCCTACACAGATAGTGACTATGGAGGTGAATGTCAAGATAGAAAGTCCACTACTGGTGGATGTCAATTCTTTGGATCAAGACTGGTGTCATGGCAATGTAAGAAACAAACAAATGTATCAACATCAACTGCTGAAGCAGAATATGTAGCTGCATCTGCTTGTTGTGCTCAAGTTCTATGGATTCAAAACCAGCTTCTAGACTTTAGTATCTCTATCCTTAAAACTCCTATTTTTATTGATAATCAAAGTGCTATTAGTATTGTGAACAATCCAGTAAAACACTCAAAAACTAAACACATTGAAATAAGATTTCACTTTATAAGAGATTGCAATGAAAAGAAATTAATCAAAGTAGTTAAAATTCATACTGATGATCAATTAGCAGATCTTTTTACAAAAGCATTTGATGTAGGAAGATTCAACTTCTTGGTTAGCAGTATTGGAATGATTTTGATAACTTAAAATCTCACTTAAAATCATGTGTAAAGTTATTGTTGTAAAATATTATTCATTCACTTAAGTGTTTTACTACTGGTCGGTCTGTACTACTGGTGTGTAGATATGTGCACAAAATACTACTGGTAGCTCATTACTACTGGTGTGTATTAGGTTTACATAAATACTACTGGTATGTCAGTACTACTGATATTCACATATACTACTGGTCATGTGTGTTAGTGATTACTACTGATGTCTCTAGTTACTACTAATGTCAAAATCCTTAGTCACTACTGATATTAGTAGATACTACTGACGTTTTACTACTGATATCTTATTTACTACTGGTCTTTCAGAAACACAATTACCAAACTAACCCCCATGAAAATAACCGTTATGTTATGATTCGAAGGACAATTTAGTAGTTTTGCAGGTTAAATCAAAAGATATAAAAGGCGGTAGACGATTAGTTTAGCATTATCTTCACTTCGATTTGCTAAAACCTCTCGATAAACCCTAGCTTTCGATCAAAAACTCATCTTCAGTCTCAAAATTCTTAAAATTTTCTCTCAAATCACTGCAAAATGGCAACTCTACAATCTCTCAATGTTCAAACCGATCTCAAATACTCAGAGTTCCATAACATGTGTGCCTTTCTACGCAATCCAGACGGAACAAAGGATTTCCGACCAATCGTAAACTTTTTGAAAAATTCTTACATAAGATTCGCATTAACGGTGAAACCGAAGGCATACCAACAGCACTTGGTGGATTTCTGGACCAATGCTGAAAGAACGGAGGGTGCAACTGTACCAATGATAAAATCATCTGTGGATGGAAAAACGATCACCATCACAGAACAATCTATTCGACAACATCTACAACTACACGATGATTCAGGTATGACTACTCTTCCTAAGGAATTCATTGATGAAATTTTAAACAAAATGGGATATGAGGGACGACTAAACATAGTAACTTTTCAAAAAGGTCTTCTCTCCCCACAATGGAAATTTCTTGTCCATACTATTCAGCATTGTATTTCTCCGAAAAGAAGTACTTGGAATGAGTTTAACAAGGCAATAGCATCTGCTGTTGTCTGTTTATGCACAGACCAAGTATTTAATTTTTCTAACATGATTTTTGAAGGTATGTTGGGAAATCTTAACTCTTCAAAATTTTTAATGTATCCCAGATTTCTCCAACATATCATAAACATTGAATTACAAAACTTGTCAACTCCTAAAAATATTTTTATAATTCCAGAGTTGAACAAGAAAGTTTTCTCAAATATGAGAAAACAATTTAAATTTTCGGGCAAGGAAACCCCTCTGTTTCCTAATATGATCAAAGATCACACACCACTTGGAGAGGGTTCAATCAAAGATACAACCCAAATTGAACCTCAACCCACTCCATCACCCCCAAATACAGCCCAAACACCACCCCATATAGCCACTCAATCACCCACTAACATAGAAGTCCTGAATGTGTCCCAGAAACTTGAATTAAATCTGCAGAGTGCTACTCTTCACTCTGTGGAAGACCTACCAGACAAAACCCAAAACATTTCCACAATTTATAAAAGAAAGAAATTATCTTCAAAGGACACCAGGGGACAAATCGAGTCACACCCCAGGCTCAAAGAGTTGTCCTCCAAGGAGGAGAGAGGACATGAGGAGAGGGCTTTCACTACTGATGCCCCAAAGGTGGGTGCACAGGATAGTGAAAACATCACTAAGACCCAAACCTTGGCAACTTTGAGTGATGACTCATTTGAGGAGTTACTCAAAGGACCCCGGTGCCAAGAAACCACAAGGGGTGGCATCTCTGCTTCTTCTAGGAAGAAGAGGATGTCTAAAAGACCCAATGAATCACCAAGAAGTGATGAGGGCAGATCTTTTGAATTGATGGAAAGGATGGAAAACCTCAAAGCCAATGTACCTGTTAGTGAGCCCGATGATCTTGCTACATGGAGTGAGGGCAGTATTAAAATCCAACAATTGACGGAAAAAGTGGATTCTCTTGAATCCACTGTACAAAATTGCCTTACATATTTAACAAACCAAGGGAAAACAATGACTGCCATGAAAAGGCATGTCAATACCATCAACAAGAGAATGAGGTTCTATGAGCAAAGGCTTCATCAACAAACTAAAATCATCAGAAAATTAAAGAAGAAGATTGATGATAGTGAGGCTCCACCAGTTGAGCTCACTAAGGGGGAGAAGGACAACATACAGACCATGATTGATGAATCAATTGCAGCAGCAGCATCCTCTCTCCTAAATTTAAAAGAAACAAAAGTTGATGAAGGCCCAGAAATGATGGCTACAGAAGATGAACCTACTACTACTGCTACAATGGAAGAACAAGTAGAAAAAGAAATACCAGTAGTAACTCCTACTACTGATATAATAGCAGTAGTAAATGAAGAAAAGGTAGCAAACACTACTGATGCCCTATCAGTAGTAATCTCTGAAGACATACCAGTAGTAACTACCTTAGTTACTACTGATGACATAATTGAGCTGCCACCACTACTAGAACCTACAGTGATACTTCCACCATCTCCAAAAGGAAAAACAACAACTCAAATGGTGGTGAAAGATATTGATGATGATGTAAATTGGTTAGAAGTTGATGAATGCTCCCTGCCTCCACATCCTAAAATACTTCCTCTATCACAGATACAATATTTTGGTCCCAAATTTGTCCTTGAATCTGAACCAGATAAAAAGAAAGATAACTACATAGGAAAGGGAAAGGAAGTTGCTGATGAAGACCAACCTAATAGAGCACAAGGACATGAAATGGTCAACAAAATCAACTATGCAAAATCAGCC
Organism: Calendula officinalis; assembly: GCA_963853835.1. Taxonomy (NCBI): domain Eukaryota; kingdom Viridiplantae; phylum Streptophyta; class Magnoliopsida; order Asterales; family Asteraceae; genus Calendula; species Calendula officinalis. The sequence continues at coordinate 98,892,326 of OY970820.1, forward strand.
AAACAGGATAGGTGGAAAGTAAAGAGAGCAAAGTACTTAAAAAAGGTTGAAGTATCTCTAGCAAATGAAAACAAAAGATTAGCAGAAAGGGCTAGAATATTGAGACAACCTTTTATAGAAATCAAATTGGCAGATATAGCAGATATATCAAAACTGCCACAATTTCAACAGAAGGTCAAGACCAAACAAGTTGCTGAAACAAGAAAAGAACTACAAAGAAGAGAACTAGAAAAAATAAGGCAGCTTGAATATGAAACACTAGAACTTCTTGAAGCACAAGTACAAGAATGCAAAGAGCAGAAGGCTGATATGCCAGAACAATTTGCAGAGAAGAAGAAAGAAATGATCACATTCTTAAAATCAAGGGGTCACAACACAAAGGCCTTTGGAAGAATGAAGTTGATAAATCTAATAGAAAAGTACTGTGTGGAAAAGAAGAAGGACCTTACTGAACAAGAAATTAATGAGAAGTACACCACTAAAATTGAACAGATAGACTCCAAAGAAATGAAAGAAAGAAAAAAAATAACTGGAGATTCATCTGGTGTATCATCTCAAACCACAAAGAAAAGGAAGAAAAGTACTTCTGAACTTGAGCAACCAAAGAAGAAATTACAAATGGTTCAAGTTTATGATCTTCCAATTGCTCCCCTACAAAATAATTCAATCATCAACTGGAGATATATAGATGATATGATTGAAATTGTCAGAGAAGATAAAGTCACTCAAAGATTCAGAGCTTGGAAACCTTTGGTCATGTCCCTAACCAGAAGTGACATTATCAAAATGTTGATCATTGGTAAACCAAGAATGACTAAGAAGATCTGGAAGAATTCAGCTGCAGGATATCTTACTGAAATGATTGATGCTGCTTTCTATCCAGAAAATTATTCAGAGAAGTTTACAAATCCAGAAAATGTTCAAGCCTGGAATGTGCTACCAACTGTCAACATGTACTTCTTTGAATATACAAGTAAGAAATGTGACTTATTCCTTTATGAGAAAGAGTATCCTCACTCTGAGAAAACTCTTTATCAACTATGGTGCATGAACTTCATTAAACCTCATGATGCTGTGATGCTGCAAAATAAGATGAATGAATTTGTGAAAAAGATCAGCAAATATATTATTGCACAAAGGAATAAACAAAACCAACAGACATTAGAAGGTGATCAAAGAAGAAAGAAACTGTTGGAAGAAAAGAAAAAAAGAAAAGAAGGAGTAAATAGAAACTTGATTGATTAAAAGATAATCAATAAGTTTAGGGGGAGATTGTTGGAACATATTCACAGATCAACTTAATACTGATGCTGCAATTAGTACTGATCACTTAGTACTGATGGGGCAGAATTGATTAATACTGATGAAGTTGATACTGGTGAAGTCTATAACTAAGTTACTACTGATCAAGGCCTATGGAAGATACTACTGATCAATAGTAGTTACTACTGACGATAGATCTGGACTTACTACTGGTCACCAGACTTACTACTGACGTTACAACTTTACTACTGGTGATTGCAGTTACTACTGATGAGCGTATTTGGAAGCATATCAAGTCCGAGATCTTCGCAGAGATAGTTATAGAATGTAATTAAATGTATATCGTTTATAATTAGATGTAAATCAAGTCCTAGAATAACTAGGGTAAATAGTTTAGCTTCAAGGACTATTATATATAGTTCCTTACGAATTGTAAACGTACGTGTGTATTGTTAGCTCGATAATATACATTGAAGCTTTTTGTGAAACTGTGTTCTTAATACTTTCGCATATTATTTACAGTTCATTGTTCTTAATTACATTGATATAGTGTTGATCCGCTGCAACTTCTATATTCAATTAGATCTAAAGTGTTTATTAACTTCTCTATAGTTAATCGATCCTGACAGTAATCGTAAAAAGTAGGATAATTATTGTCTACAAATTATACTTTTTGAATATATTCTTTAAGATGAAAGTTATCAAATTGGTCAATCGACTAATATTAATTAAAATAAGTTCACCTAAGATGGTTGCCAACGGTTTCCCTGGCTGGCTGCTAACGACCATCAGTTTACCAACAGCAGGCATGCTTCTATCGGTTGGGAGTTTTAGTTCATCGCTCGTTTGAAGACGGATTGAGGGACGAGTTATGTTGGGTATTTGAATAAAAGTGAGTATTTTGTATGTATATTCTATAATATGTAGCGTTCAAAATATATAATGAATGTGTATTATTATTATGTGTATATTAGTTGATATATTACTGATTTAATAATAACTGAAGTGTTAATAATATTTAAAACGGTGAGAAGTGTAACTAAATTATAAAAATGTGTGGGAGAAATAGGAGGTGAGTGATACGTGCGTGCGTTCCACTTGGATTCATCAAATCCACGTCAAGCTTCACACTGATTTGATACTTTATAATTTTGGGTTTCCAGAAAGTTGCTTCTATTGTGCCAAAAGTAGGTACTTGTTTTCTTTCAATTACTGTGTTCCAATAGCTACAAAAACATTCTTTTATGTAAACAATATAAATACAAGTCTTTCGACTAATTAATAAAAGTATGTATGTTTTAATATATAAACTTAGAGCAAGTATAAAACATATATGATCAAACTAGGTAAACTTTAATTTTTTTTGTAACTAATATAGGAGCTCTGAAATTGATAATATGAATTAACTTTGAACATACAATCTCCTAGATAAAATTTTCAAAATTGCGTCTCTTTCATATGGACATTTTGTTGAGTTGCATCTATTAAAATTTATAGAGTTGTCTAACTTGTGTCGTTCGTAGGGTGTTCAAATTGGGTATCTGAAAATTCATATATCCGAATTTTGGATAACCGAAATTTGGAATTTTGAATTTTAGTATCTACGATTTCGTATATATGAAAAACCCCAATTATCCAAAAAAACAATGTCAAAACATACTAACATTTGATTAGTGTGAAACATTTAAAATTTACTGAAATTTATTTTATAATGTGAAAAACAAAATATATTGTTTTAATTGCTTAAATTATGTTAGAAGGAATTAATGTTTTTATTGAAGACACATACATACTATTACATACTTACATACTACAAATTGATATTGATGTACTCTGTCCCCTAATTGACCTTTGTGTATCCTCAAAGATCACAAGCATAAGCAAGTGAAAATGAAGGGTAGGCATGGTGGAGATCTAGTAGGGATCACTTACCTTAATATTTTATTTGTTTTTGCATTTTCTCCCCCACTATATAGGAGAATTAACATTCTTTCTTTTTGTCTATGACCTAATTTTTTTTTTGTCCTCCATACATCCACCAACCTTAATTTGGGCATTTTTGTTTATTTTTAAATTACTCCAAAACAATTTTGTGGGCATTGGTTTGAAAAACACACACTATTTAGGGAAATATTGTTAACTTAAGATTTTGAAATTTTCTTTTAATGGCAACAAAATTGGACTGTGAAGAGAGATTTAACATGATCATCAACCTCGACTAAACTAAATATTATCGTTTGAAGTTCAATTTGGTTAAGATATATTTAGATCATATTTTCAAAAGAAGGATAATTATGAGTTTTCACCAACCATTTGTGATGGCTAATAGGAACGGTCATGGTCTACATTGACGACTAAATAACCTTTTAATTGTGGATAAGTCGTCTTTGATTCTAAAAGACTTACTTTTATCACGCTTAGTCGTTGGGTAAAAGCACAAAATAATTTGTACATTTTAAACTGTCAGGATCGAATAACTCAATAAGTTATTGAATCACATATCTACTCATAATGAGAAGTTACAGTGGATTAACACTTTTGTGATTGAATAAGAATAATTAATAACTGTAAATAATATGAAATAATTTAGAACACAATTTTCACAAAAAGCTTCAATGTATATTAATTTTACCGATTAATACACACGTACGTTTACAATTCGTAAGGAACTATATATACTAGTCCTTGAAGCCTAACATTATACCCTAGTTATTCTAGGACTAGATTATAATTGAATTACAAAAAGATATTAATTCTAAACTAAATCTACGAAGATCTCGGACATGATCAGCTCCAAATATAATCATCAGTAGTAACAGGAGACATCAGTAGTATCTTCGTTGATCAGTAGTAATTCACATTTAAGCACCATCAGTAGTAAGTCTTGTACTAGCATCAAGACTTCATCTGTATTACCTGCAGCATCGGTAATAGATCGTTTATTTCCCAAACATAAACATTTGAATTGCAAAAGTAACTCTACGTATATCTAACTAAAATTATTCTACATACAACAATCATTATTTATATTGCTTATATAATTTATTTTAAATGTTGTAATGTGGTGTATGTAATGATTTATATGGTGTAAAAACATATCTTTATTATAAAAGAATAAAAGGATTGTTTGCTAAAATTAGATGGAGCATGTAATAACCTTGAAAGCTTGTTTTATAATTGTTGTCCATGTTCTCTATCATCACACTTTACTATAAAATAAGTAAATAACTGTTCCTAGATAGAGAAGGCTTATGCATGGTAGGCTTTTTGTTAATGTCCAAGATTTACTACAGGTTGAAATATATTTTGAATTATTATAAGGGATAGGGGGCTTATAATGGAAATTGACTTGGATCGTGTAGTATCCGAAAAGTCAAATACTACCTCTTGAAATTTGCCATTTAACTAAAGACAACATACACACAAATTCTAGGGGTGGTCAAGTTAATAAAACAAAATGGCATATGTTATTAAGTTACCGAATCGAGTGTCGTTCATTGTGATTATCGCAGGGTCCAAAGGCTCTAAAGCGTCACAACAGAGCGTTTGGGGAAAAACAGAATTATGAGCTTGCCTACACGAAATTTATAGACCCTTGACGAAAAGTTGGTCAAAGCCTTGAAGGTAGTCCTGAAAAGAACAACTCGTCGTATAGAATAAGAATTTACCCTAATCTGGTTTTTATAATTCATGCTACCACACATATCCAAACAAATTTGTATAATTAATTGTACCAATTTAATATTTATAATGAAACTTTGAATTATAGAAAATTAATTGAAGTACTTTCCAAAATTGATAATATGATGCATCGATTAAAAGTTAACTAAAGAATCCAAAATTATAATTTGGGATCTTTGATGAAGGTAATTGTACAAACTAAAAAGTAAAAACGGTACCAAACTTTTGAAAATTTTAAATTTGATGTACTCAACTTTGGTTATATCAATTTAAGGTATCAATTTCCCCCCAACTAATTTTTTTATTTTTAATCATTTCGGAAAGTTTTCAGATACCTGAACAATTTTGAATTTGAAATTTCTTTTGAACAACGAGTAAGAATTACTCTTATATTAAAATATATTAGGTTTTTGAACATTTAGTTAAGTTTTGAACATGTAATTAAAGAACCTAATGCTCGACTATATTGCAATCTGATTAAATTTGAAATTTGGTATCGTAAATATTTCAGACAATGTCAGTATCCTTTTCGATATGCTCGACATACATCTTCCATTACCACATGTATGACCGAACTGAAAGAAATGTACTACACTACTACGCACCATTTAAAAAACCAACTAAAAACATTATGATTATAAAAGTAGACAAGTACTAAGTTAAGGTCTTACACAAATGAGTCATGATGCACGGTAAGAAAATCTAATTCTGAAAATTTAGTGAAGATGACGTCACAACGAACTTCTTTCATTATTATATAGAGTTTAATATCAACCACTAGTTTTTCAAATTAAGAATAGGAACAAACATCATTATGATCTTAGATAGGGTAGGGGTGTTCATTATTCGGATAAATCACGGATTGTCCAAATGGACAATTTGGATTTGATCTTTTGGATTGATTTTTTTGGTAGATAGCGGTGCTATCTTAGAGATAGCGGCGCTATCTTGTGCAAATGGAACAGCAACTCGTTTTAGCGATGGGTAATACGCGAAAATTTGGGGAGATAGCGACGCTATCTTGAAGATAGCGGCGCTAAAAAGCGCAGGATTAGGAGATAGCGACGCTATCTTGAAGATAGCGGCACTATCTTGTGCAGATCAGACATAAAGTCGGGTTTTTGACCCATTTCAGCTCATTTTCTTCATAGGTCGAGTTGGTGCTTGTTCTAGGCGATTTTGGTGAATCAAGAACGAATATTGGTGCAAATCAAAGGGGTTTTCAACATAAGTTCAAGATATAAAGGTACGATACTTAGCTTTTGTTCATGCAAGTGATTTAGGGGTTAATTGGGGAATAATCAAGAACCCTAGTTAGGGTTTGATTTATGAAACTGAAATTAATGTTTATATGCTATGTATAGCATGTTTCTAGTTGCGAAAGCTATAGTAAGCATGTGATTATGCTCCTAGATGGTAGCTAGTAGATTAGGGTTTTTGGGTTCATCCCCAATGTGGGAGAATTGGTGATTAGGGACTGCATTAGATATGATTATAGGTTGGAATGTTGATTGAATTATGTGTGATTGTAATAGGTAAACAATTGGAAGATTGTGTCAACACCATTGATCGGTGACGTGATAATTGCTCGGTTTGTTGTCAAAGTTGCTTAATCCCAGGTGAGTTCACTATGTGCAATGTGTATACTTTTAATTATATATGTGCAATGTATTTAATTAGTATTCGATACGATTGGATGCCTTGTGTTGCCTTGGACATTGAGATTACCCTTTTGAACCATAACATTGCCTTGACCCGTTTGAGTGGAATGCCTTGAGTGATAATTCATTTCGTGAGGACCCATGGCGGTCCGAGTATTACATCGTGTAATATGTCGGGCGGTGGACGCGGGAGTACCTGGCGGAGGAGTGGTATGGACCGTGGTGGTTAAGCTGGATCTTGGACTCATTTAGGGGTGCCTTGATCACCTTCATCGGCCTCATTCCCTAATGGCCTAAGAGAGAATGACGCACTTTGTTGAATCCGGAATTGTACTTTGGTCATTGTTGACCCGGTATTGATACGTGATGCATTGTGGTGATATTGTTGTGATAACCCGGTACTTTGACCCGTTGATATTTGTTTGTTTATTTATGTTGATTTATATAATTATTTAGTATAACATTATGCATTGTGGAACTCACTAAGCTTTTATAGCTTACTCGTTTAGTTGTCATCATTTTCAGGGTTAGATAAAGGCAAGGGCAAGTGTGAGTAGGTACTTGAAGTTGGTTTTGCTTGAAGCTTGGAGAAAGCTTCTCTTTTGGTATATACTTGTAGTATTTTGTATATTGATGTATATTTTTTGGGTTGGTTAGTTGGTGTGTATCCGGTATAGTAGTTGGTCTTTTGGTATGTATACGGTTTTGGTTTAGTTGCTTTTAAACTTGTATTTTGGTTAATTATAGAAGGTTTGTTGTAAATGTTGAAAAAGTGGTCGTTTTTGGTTCTGGTCCTTACAATATGGTATCAGAGCAATGGTTTGAGTGAACTAGGTATCAGTGTGGTACTAGACTCAAACTTAGGCGTTGATGGTATAGTGTATAGGTTAAAGTTTAGGTCGGATACAAACCATAGGTTGGATACATAATGGTGGGTCAATAGATATGCTAGGGTGGGTGTTATTTAATACCTTCATTATATGCTTATAAATTTCAGCTAGGGATGGATTAGGGAAGTAGTAACAGTAATAATGATGGCTCGAGAAGTGCGGAGCGTCCCGAATTAAGCCCCTCGGTTCCTCGAACCCAAGGAACGAACCCTAATAATCGTGAAGAAGAAGATGAGGCAGTATCTCCAAGGGAGGATAGGTTGATGAATCGGGTCTCGATTCGTCATGGATATAGTCCGAGCCACTTTTGAACAATTTAGGCGTGAGGAAAAGGAAAGAATGAAGGAAAAGGAGCATGCAGTTGGTGAATCCCCGAGCAAGAAATCGGGTTCGATTGCATTCAAAACTTTCCGTAGTAGTGGGGCCACGGAGTTCTCGGGTGTGTCAAACCCCGTGGAGGCGTTGTTATGGGTTGAAAATACGGAGAAGGTATTCCGTATCTCTCGTGTCGCCAAAGATGATCAAACGGTGTATGCCACCGCTATGTTTACCGGAAAGGCATTAACTTGGTGGAACAATACCTTTAAGATCCTTGACGAAGAAGAAAAGGATCATATGTCATGGGATGCTTTTAAGGCTCGTTTCCTCGAGCAATATTTTCCTAATGATATGAGAAGGAGGTTGGAGAAGGAGTTCTTAGAACTCAAACAAGGAAGTTTATCGGTAGATGAATATGAAACCCTATTCAATCAAAAGGCCCAATTTGCCACGAAATACATTCCGACCGAAGTCGAGAAGATTCAAATGTTTGTGGAAGGTCTAAGGTATGTGATTCAAGATTTCGTGAACAACCGTGATATACCATCGTTTGCTAAGGCGGTTGAATATGCTCGAAGAAGAGAGCATGATTTGAGTATTCGTGGGGAATTGACTCCCGAATCTAAGTGACAAAAAGTTGATGAAACCACTTCGTCACCATCCGGTCGTTCCAATCGATTTACTCCTAACCGTCGAACCCAATCTCAAGGGTCATATCGGCCTCGTGGCCAATCCCAATCGTTTTCTATTCAAGTAAGATTGAAATTTAAATTATGTATCATGTTATGTTTATGTTTATGAATTGTGTTTAACCATTGAAATATTTTAGTCGGATGCTAACCGAGATTGCCAATCCTGTGGCAAGAATCACCGAGGACGGTGTGCTAGTGATCGTGGACCTGTGAAGTGTTTTGGTTGTTTTGAGGAAGGTCACATTAAATCTAGGTGCCCGAACAAAGATGTTGTTTGTTATGGCTGTGGATTGGTGGGTCATCGGAGGCGTCAATGCCCTAACCCCTCAAATCGGGTTACAGAAAGCCGAGGTTCGGTACAACAACCCCCGCGAGCGGGTGCTTCAGGTCAAAAGGAGGAGGTCCCCAAGGCGAGAAGTCGTGCCTTCCAGTTAACCCCGGAGGAAGCCCGTGAAGATCCAAATGTCGTTTCTGGTACATTTCTTGTTAATTCCCAACCCGCTCATATATTGTTTGATTCTGGAGCTTCTGATTCTTTCGTATCTGTGAAATTTGCTAAATTTTTATCTGTGCTCCCATCTCCTTTGTTGAATCCATTATGTGTTGATACTGCGGGTAGTGTGACTTTGGTAGTCGATCGTATATTTAGGGATTGCTCGCTAGAGATAGATGATCATAAGTTCTTAGTAAATCTAGTATTGATAGATTTGCCAAATTTCGATATTATCATCGGGATGGATTGGATGTCGAAGTATCATGCCGACATCCTGTGTTATGAGAAAAGGATTAGAATCCCCGTACAAGGAAAAGAACCTTTGTATGTGTATGGTGATAGAAAAATGAAGAATAGGCGGGTGAATTCTTTCTTGAAAGTTAGTAAATTGATGTCTCATGGATGCTATTCCTATCTAGCTTATGTTCTTAACCCGGTTGTAGAAGTTAAGAAATCCGTGAAAGATGTTCCAATTGTTAATGAATTCCCGGATGTATTTCCCGAGGATTTACCCGGATTACCTCCCGATCGAGAGGTAGAATTTCGGATTGATCTTGTACCGGGTGCAGCTCCAATCACCAAAACTCCTTATCGTTTAGCCCCGGCAGAAATGAAAGAAATCATGAGTCAATTGCAAGAGTTGCTTGATAAAGGGTTTATTCAACCGAGCGTGTCACCGTGGGGTGCATCGGTTTTATTCGTTAAAAAAAAGACGGGACGATGCGGATGTGTATCGATTATAGAGAACTTAATAAAGTGACAATCAAGAACAAATATCCGTTGCCTAGAATTGATGATTTTTTTGATCAATTGCAAGGTGCAAGTTATTTTTCTAAAATTGACTTGAGGTCCGTTATCATCAGTTGATGGTTTATAAAGAAGATGTACCTAAAACCGCATTCCGAACTAGATATGGGCATTATGAATTCTTAGTCATGCCATTTGGTTTAACGAATGCTCCGGCCGCTTTTATGGATATGATGAATCGGGTGTGTCGTCCTATGTTGGATAAGTCGGTAATTGTTTTTATCGACGACATCTTGGTATATTCTAAATCCGAACATGATCATGCATCGCACCTTCGTGAAATTCTTGATTTATTACGAGAAGAGAAATTGTATGCCAAGTTTTCCAAATGTGAATTTTGGCTGCGCCAAGTTCAATTCCTTGGTCATGTGGTATCAGGTGAAGGCATATCGGTCGATCCTTCCAAGATCGAGGCGATTAAGAATTGGGAAGTGCCTCGAAGTGCTTCCGAGATCCGAAGTTTCTTAGGTCTTACGGGTTATTACCGCCGATTAATTTAAGATTTCTCTCGTATTGTCGTGCCTCTCACAAGTCTTACCCGAAAAGACGTGAATTATGAATGGGGTGAGGCACAAGAGAAAGCTTTTAGTGTGTTACAAGATTGTTTGACAAATGCTCCAATTTTGTCATTACCCGAGGGTGAGGAAGACTTCGTTGTATATAGTGATGCGTCGAAAATGGGGCTCGGGTGTGTTCTCATGCAACGGGGAAAAGTCATTGCTTATGCTTCCCGTCAATTGAAGGGGTATGAAAAGGATTACCCGACTCACGATCTTGAGTTATCCGCATGGTGTTTGCATTAAAGATTTGGCAGCATTATTTGTATGGGACTAAGTTCCAACTCTTTACCGATCATAAGAGTCTTAAATATATTTAGCCAACAATCTTTGAATATTCGACAACAACGTGTTATGGAACTCATAAAAGATTACAATTGTGAGATTTTGTATCATCCCGGTAAAGCGAACGTGGTTGCGGATGCTCTAAGTCGTAAGCCTTATCATTCGAGTATGTGTTATGCAATATCCACCACTACATTGAAGTTTATTTTACTCGATGATCTTAAGAAGTGGCAAGATGAGGCGTTAAAACCCGATAATATTAAGAAGGAAATGATGGTGAATTATGAGAAAGATTTGAAAGTGGATGGTCGGGGTGTCAAAGTTTTTAATAACCATTATGGATACCGAGAAATGGAGATTTGAGAATTGATGTGCTAAAAGAGGCCCATAGTTCAAAATTCTCAATTCATCCGGGTATGAATAAAATGTACCATGATATGAGATTGGATTATTGGTGGCCGAGAATGAAGAAGGATATCGGGAAGTTTGTGCAAGAATGTAATGTTTGTGCACAAGTTAAAGCCGAACATCAGAAACCCTACGGGAGTTTGCAACCACTTAGCATCCCTGTTTGGAAGTGGGAAGAAATTTCCATGGATTTAATCACCAAACTTCCGAAAACCGCTCGTCAACATGATTGTATTTGGGTGATTGTTGACCGTTTGACCAAAAGTGCACATTTCCTTGCTATGAGGGAATCGGCACCGATGGATTCATGGGCACAAGTATATCTAGACGAGATAGTTGCTAGACATGGTGTTCCTTTGAAGATTGTATCGGATAGGGATTCTCGGTTTACTTCCAATTTCTAGAGTAGCATGCAAAAAGAATTGGGATCGAAAGTAGCTCTTAGTACCGCTTATCATCCACAAACGGACGGGCAAACCAAGAGAACGATACAAACTTTGGAAGACATGCTTAGGTCTTGTATTTTAGAATTCGGGGGAAGTTGGGATAAATATTTGTCATTAGCCGAATTTTCATATAATAATAGTTATCATTCCTCGGTTCGGATGGCACCTTATAAAGCGTTATATGGAAGAAAGTGTCGAACACCTTTGTGTTGGTGAGAAGTTGGAGAAAAGGTGTTGGTGGGACCCGAGTTGGTTCAAGATACAAGCGATAAAATTCGGATTGTTCGGGAAAGAATGAAGACGGCCCAAGATCGTCAAAAGTCATACGCGGATAAAAGGCACAAACCGATAGAATTTTCGGTAGAAGATTTCGTGATGTTAAAAGTTTCACCATGGAAAGGCATCATGAGATTTGGAAAGAAGGGTAAATTGAGTCCTCGATTTATTGGCCCATTTAAGATCGTAGAACGGGTCGGCAAGCAAGCTTATCGACTCGAATTACCGGAAGAGTTGGCAGGTATTCATAATGTGTTTCATGTTAGTTACTTGAGAAAGAGTCTTGGAGAGCATGATGAAACGGTACCGTTGACCGAAGTCAAAGTCAACGAGAAATTGAGGTACGTAGAGGAACCGGAAGAAATAATTGACCAAAAGTCGGTCAATCTCAAGAACAAAGAAATTCCGTTAGTACTAGTCAAATGGAAACACCATAGAGGTCCGAATTGCACATGGGAAAGAAGGGATGATATGATTAAGAAGTATCCGTTCTTGTTCAAGTCAACATAATTTCGGGACGAAATTCTCAAAAGGAGGAGGTAATTGTAACATACGTGTTTTAAATTCAAGTATTTTATTTGTTAAGTTCATTAGTAGTTGATAAATGATAAGGAATTAAGTTTTGATAGTCAGAATTTTGATGAAAAATCTGTGTTTTGGGTATTTGATTAAGTGGTACAAGTTAAAAAGGAAGAAAAATGCGAAATTACAGCCTTTTTGGTAGATAGCGGCGCTATCTTAGAAACAGCGGCGCTATCTTGTGCAAATGGAACAGCAACTCGTTTTAGAGATGGGTAAAACGCGAAAATTTGGGGAGATAGCGGCGCTATCTTGTGCAGATCAGACATAAAGTCGGGTTTTTGACCCATTTCAGCTCATTTTCTTCATAGGTCGAGTTGGTGCTTGTTCTAGGCGATTTTGGTGAATCAAGAACGAATATTGGTGCAAATCAAAGGGGTTTTCAACATAAGTTCAAGATATAAAGGTATGATGGTTAGCTTTTGTTCATGCAAGTGATTTAGGGTTTAATTGGGGAAGAATCAAGAACCTTAGTTAGGGTTTGATTTATGAAACTGAAATTAATGATTATATGCTATGTATAGCATGTTTCTAGTTGCGAAAGCTGTAGTAAGCATGTGATTATGCTCCCAGATGGAAGCTAGTAGATTAGGGTTTTAGGGTTCATCACCAATTTGGGAGAATTGGTGATTAGGGATTGCATTAGATATGATTATAGATTGGAATGTTGATTGAATTATGTGTGATTGTAATAGGTAAACAATTGGAAGATTGTGTCAACACCATTGATCGGTGACGTGATAATTGCTCGGTTTGTTGTTAAAGTTGCTTAATCCCAGGTGAGTTCACTATGTGCAATGTGTATACTTTTAATTATATATGTGCAATGTAGTTAATTAGTATTCGATACGATTGGATGCCTTGTGTTGCCTTGGACATTGAGATTACCCTTTTGAACCATAACATTGCCTTGACCCGTTTGAGTGGAATGCCTTGAGTGATAATTCATTTCGTGAGGACCCATGGCGGTCCGAGTATTACATCGTGTAATATGTCGGGCGGTGGACGCGGGAGTACCTGGAGGAGGAGTGGTATGGACCGTGGTGGTTAAGCTGGATCTTGGACTCATTTAGGGGTGCCTTGATCACCTTCATCGGCCTCATTCCCTAATGGCCTAAGAGGGAATGACGCAGTTTGTTGAATCCGGAATTGTACTTTGATCATTGTTGACCCGGTATTGATACGTGATGCATTGTGGTGATATTGTTGTGATAACCCGGTACTTTGACCCGTTGATATTTGTTTGTTTATTTATGTTGATTTATATAATTATTTAGTATAACATTATGCATTGTGAAACTCACTAAGCTTTTATAGCTTACTCGTTTAGTTGTCATCATTTTCAGGGTTAGATAAAGGCAAGGGCAAGTGTGAGTAGGTACTTGAAGTTGGTTTTGCTTGAAGCTTGGAGAAAGCTTCTCTTTTGGTATATACTTGTAGTATTTTGTATATTGGTGTATATATTTTGGGTTGGTTAGTTGGTTTGTATCCGGTATAGTAGTTGGTCTTTTGGTATGTATATGGTTTTGGTTTAGTTGCTTTTAAACTTGTATTTTGGTTAATTATAAAAGGTTTTTTGTAAATGTTGAAAAAGTGGTCGTTTTTGGTTCCGGTCCTTACAATTTAAAATCCAAAATCCATTTGGATTCACCTATTTGGTTCGGATAAATCCAAATTATCCAAACGAACACCCCTAATCTTAGACGCTGCCAATGGTATCCGTCATGTTACCTTCGGTCGTAATAAGTAAACCGATACTATTAACATAGAGTATTTGAATAAAAACTAGTATTTTGTGTAGATATATTTTATAATGTGTGGTGTTCAAATATATAAAATGAATGTATATCGTTGATGTAAGTGTGCCAGTTGGAGTATTAGATGTCTTGTCGATAATTTTGGCAAAAACTGAGTAGTGTCAGTAGTGACATCATTAGGATCGATCTTAGGAATCTGCCTAACGGTGCTCCGGTACCGACGAGTGTCAATAAAATGCATGAGAAACTTGTAGATTATGTAATATATTTTGTACTTTTTTAAATTGATTAAAGAAGTAAAAATGTATTATCGGTAGAGAAGAGTTAGTTGATGAGTTAGTTTAAAAGTATTGATGTGGTGTTGATATGACAACACTAGAAAAGAATGAAGTACTATTGATGTATCAGTTAAGTGTTGATGCAATTAACTATTTCTTTTTAATTTTCCATTTTAATTCTGTCTGTTTATATGGATGTAGCTAATGAAAAATAACTTGTAGTTGGTTGATTATTATACTAATATAAATAACTTATCATGAAAATAACATACTGTTTTACATTTTGCTTTTAAGGTTAATATAACAACGAATTATCGACCATAAACAACGCACACTTAAAAATATTTGCCCTGGGTATTCTCAACCACTAACTTGCGATTATGATATTACGACAAGTCGACAACCAGCACTAATGAGTATATTGTAAGTGTTTTATTAGGATAGATGTCAGGATCGAATAATCCTAACAGATTATTTAAACACAGATCGAGTTAATTGATTAAGAACAATGAATACTGTAATTGAATGAAACAATAGTAAGAACACAGTTATCACACGAAGCTTCAATGTATATTGATATGCTAGAACAATACATACGTACGTTTACAATTCGTAAGGAACTATATATAATAGTCCTTGAAGCCTAAAATATTAACTTAGTTATTTTAGTATTCGATTACAATTCAATTTCATAAAGATATTGTTGGAGTAAAACACAGATCAACTTGATACTGATGCTGCAGTTGGTACTGACAATAATTAGTACTGATGGGGCAGAACATATTACTACTGATGAAGTTGATACTGGTGATACTATAACTTAGTTACTACTGATCATGCAAAGACTGAAGATACTACCGATCTTAGTAGTTACTACTGACGATGGT
The DNA here is from genome assembly GCA_963853835.1 of Calendula officinalis. NCBI lineage: Eukaryota > Viridiplantae > Streptophyta > Magnoliopsida > Asterales > Asteraceae > Calendula > Calendula officinalis. The sequence goes on from OY970820.1 coordinate 98,907,604, forward strand.
TTCTGGACTTACTACTGATCACCAGACTTACTACTGATGTTACATATTTACTACTGGTGATGAGTTTTACTACTGATACGCGTTTATGGAACATATCAAGTCCGAGATCTTCGTAGAGATAGTTATAGAATGTAAATCAATGTATATTTTTATTATTCGATGTAAATCAAAGTCCTAGAATAACTAGGGTAAATAGTTTAGCTTCAAGGACTATTATAAATAGTTCCTTACGAATTGTAAACGTACGTGTGTATTGTTAACTCAATAATATACATTGAAGCTTTTTGTGAAACTGTGTTCTTAATACTTTCGCATATTATTTACAGTTCATTGTTCTTAATTACATTGATATAGTGTTGATCCGCTGCAACTTCTATATTCAATTAGATCTAAAGTGTTAATTAATTTTTCTATAGTTAATCGATCCTGACAAGTGGTATCAGAGCCTATTGGTTCTAGATCTACTATTTGTTAAGAACAACAAAAAGTTTTTAATCTTAAAAACATACACATTATTAATCATGACTGATAATAATGAAAGCACTCAGGCCAACAAAATTCCTATACTCACTCCCAACAACTTTGGGATGTGGAAGAATCGTATTAAGCAATACATGCTTATTACAGATTATTCTATGTGGGAAGTTGTCCTTGAAGGAAACAAAACTGGTCCTGGTCAAGCAAGCAGCTCTGCAACTGAGGCAGACAAACTTAAGTGTGAGAAGGAAAAGAAGGACAAGGGAATCGAACTCAAAGCTCTAAGCACTCTCCTACTGGCCATTCCTAACGATTATCAACATCTCTTTGTTGAGTATGATGATGCAAAGGTACTATGGGAAGCACTGGAAAAGAGATTCGTTGGGACTAAGAGCACCAAGAGGAACATGAAGTCTGTTCTCAAACAAGACTTTGAAAATTTCAAAGGAAAACCCAATGAAACACTCACTCAAGTGTTTGACAGATTCAACAAGCTAATTGGTGAACTTAACCAGGTTGGGGTTAAGATGGATCAAGAAGATGTCAACATGAAGTTCCTAAGATCTCTTAGTGAAGAATGGGCCATGTATACAGTGGTATATAGACAAAGAGATGCTCTAGAAGAAAAAGAGTTGGATGAACTCTACAATGATCTCAGAGTATTTGAAACTGAGGTAAACCAAAAGAACCCTTCTATTTCTTCTAATAATGCTGCATTTGTCTCTAGTACATGTCAAGGTCAGGAAACCTTCACAGGAAAGGCTGCAGATTCTGAGGATGCTGCAAGAGAATCCTTCTTCACTAGTCATGAGCATACTGCATTGATTAGTGATGACTTGGAACAATTGAACCCAGATGATCTTGAGGAGATGGATCTCAAATGGCAGATGGCTATGCTAAGCCTAAGGACAAAAAGATTTTTAAAGAGAACTGGTAGGACAAGCCTCAACTTCAACAAAGGTGACAAAGCTGGATTTGACAAAACTAAAGTCAAATGTTACAACTGTAACAACCTTGGTCACTTTGCAAAAGAATGTCCTCAGCCAGACAAAAGATCAAAATCCACTGCCCTTGTTTCACAACAAGGACAACGATATGACTGGAGCTTCCAAGCAGAAGAGCATGCTCAAAATCAAGCTCTCATGGCCTTTACTGACAACAAAACTGAGGTAAAACCTAAACCTTGTACTTCTGATTGTATTAAAATTGTTAAAAATCTAGAAAAAGAAATCACTAAATTAAATGAAGATTTAGCAAAAGCAGTCAGAAGAAATCATGAGTTTGATGGGGTGATTGCTGATCAAGAACATCAAATAAAGGTGTACCAGATGATTGATCAAAGGATAAAAGAAGAATTGCTTCAGGCTGTGGATGAGAAAGAATTTTATGAAATAAAAAATAAAGAACTAACAAGTAAATTAGAAGAATGTCAGCTTGAAATTGAACAAAATAAATTAACAATTAAAAAGTTTGAAAGAAGCACTAAAATTCTTGATGAACTAACTAATAATCAAACTACAGAAAAAGTTGTTCATGGGGTGGGATATCATGCTGTATCACCTCCATATAAGATCATTCCACCACTTAAAAACAGTTCAGAAAGAATCATTAATGAATTAAAAATTGAAAATCAAACTGAATCACATAATGAAACATCTGAATCAAATGATTCTTCTGATGATGATCAATCAATTGAATTTACAATCTCTCAAACTGAATCACCAAAATCAATTGATACAAGTTTTCACACAGCTCAAAGTCCAAATGAGTCTCCTAAATATGATGCAGAAAATATACCCAAAATTCTAAAAAGGGGAAACCAAAGAAATAGGAACCAACTCCTAGAACAAAGAAAAATCATAAAGGCTCAAGATAATAAATTAAAATGTGTTATTTGCAACAAGGTGAACCATTTAGCAAAGGATTGTCACTTCAATCCAATAAACTGCAAAGAGTTAAAGGAATTTAAAATTTTTAAAGAAAATGAAAAAACTCAAAAGTTAAAAGATACTACTGGTCCTTCAGTAGTAAATAAAATTAAAACTCCAATTGCTGAAACTCCAAGATTTGGAAGAAGTGCACCAAGATTTGTGCAAAACAGAAGAGTTGGAAGCCCAAAGAACAGCAACTACTTCAAGAACAATGGAAAATCCAATCAAAATAAACAATATTTTAAGTTTTCCAACACCAGTAAAAACTTTAACAACTTTACTACTGGTGTTAACCCTAATTATAATGCTGTATGGTACCAGTACAAGAATACTACTGGTAAAAACCCTAATTACAAAAATACTACTGCTCCCAAAACAACTTTCAAAAATACTACTGGTGTCAACCCTAAAAACACTACTGGTCATTCTAAATATGGTAAGTACCCAAATACTACTGGTCCATCAGTAGTAAAGCATTCAAAAGCAAAATTTCACGGGTACAAACCAAGATCAGTAGGAAATTCTCACACCAGTAATACTTTCAAAAGGGCAGTAATAAAACAAAACACCAGTAATAAACAAGTATGGGTACCAAAAGTGTTTAAAGTTAAATCTCCCAAAGCTTATTTCTCAAAGGATGAACCCAAGACATATAAAGCTTGGGTTCCCAAACTTAACTAATCCTTTACTCACTTGTGCAGAGCATTCAGATTCCAGAAGAAGGAAGAACATGGCATATTGATAGTGGATGCTCAAGGCACATGACTGGAAATCTGCAAATTCTTAAAGATTTCAAGTCATTTGATGGAGGATATGTGGCATTTGGTGAGAATCCACAGGGAGGTAAGATTACAGGTAAAGGTACTGTTACTAATGGCAAAATTACCTTTGATGATGTATTTTATGTAGCTGAACTGAAATACAATCTTGTCAGTGTGTCTCAAGTGTGTGATAAAAAGAATAAAATTCTTTCCACAGACATTGAGTGCATCATTCTTTCTCCTGACTTGGAGAAACAATGTGCATCATTCCTTCCAAACATCAATGACAATGAAGGATCACTAGAGGAACATCTGCCTGAGACAAATAAGTCCAATCTTGAAAATCAACTAGTAGTTGATAAAGCTACAACCACAAGGACTCAAAAGAACCATCCATTAGACCTTGTTCTAAGTGATGTTAACTCACCACTACAAACAAGAAGCAAATTAAACAAAAGCTTAACTGCAAATATGTGTAATATAAGTTTAATTGCTAATGAATGTATGTTTGAATGCTTTCTGTCTCAGGATGAACCAAAGAAGATCCAACAAGCAATGAAGGACTCAAACTGGATTGAGGCAATGCAAGAAGAACTCCTTCAATTCAAGTTACAAGCTGTTTGGACACTTGTACCTCTACCCAAAGGAAAAAGAGCCATTGGAACAAGATGGATCTTCAGAAACAAGAAAGATGAAAGAGGTATAGTGATCAAAAACAAAGCCAGACTTGTAGCCCAAGGATACACTCAAGAAGAAGGAATAGACTATGATGAAGTATATGCTCCTGTTGCTAGAATTGAAGCCATAAGAATATTTCTAGCATAGGCTTCATTCAAGAAATTTAAAGTCTATCAAATGGATGTGAAGAGTGCATTTCTATATGGGAAGATTGAAGAAGAGGTCTATGTTTGCCAACCTCCAGGTTTTGAAGATCCAAAACATGGTGATTATGTGTTCAAATTGGATAAAGCTCTGTATGGCCTACATCAGGCACCAAGAGCATGGTATGACACATTATCATCATACCTATTGAAAAACAACTTTAAAAGAGGAGCCATTGACAAAACTTTGTTTACAAAGAAAGTCAAAGATGATATACTACTGGTACAAATTTATGTAGATGATATCATCTTTGGCTCAACCAATGATTTATTATGCAAAGAATTTGAAGAACTGATGCAGATTAAATTCAAGATGAGCTCTATGGGTCCAATGAACTTCTTCCTTGGACTCCAAGTCAATCAAAGAACTGATGGTATTTTGATAAATCAATCAAAATATGTCAAAGACATCTTGGAGAAATTTGATTTGAAAGACAGTAAGAGTGCAAGTACACCAATGGAAACATACAAACATCTACATCCTGATGTTGAGGGGGAGGATGTAGATGAACACTTATATAGATCAATGATAGGCTCTTTGATGTACTTAACTGCATCAAGACCTGACATTATGTATAGTGTTTGTGTGTGTGCAAGATATCAAGCAAGACCTAAAGAACTACACTTGCAAGCTGTTAAAAGAATATTCAGATACTTGAAAGGCAAACCATCACTAGGTCTATGGTATCCACATGATTCACCCTTTGAACTCATAGCCTACACAGATAGTGACTATGGAGGTGAATGTCAAGATAGAAAGTCCACTACTGGTGGATGTCAATTCTTTGGATCAAGACTGGTGTCATGGCAATACAAGAAACAAACAAATGTATCAACATCAACTGCTGAAGCAGAGTATGTAGCTGCATCTGCCTGTTGTGCTCAAGTACTCTGGATTCAAAACCAGCTTCTAGACTTTGGTATCTCTATCCTTAAAACTCCTATTTTTATTGATAATCAAAGTGCTATTAGTATTGTGAACAATCCAGTAAAACACTCAAAAACTAAACACATTGAAATAAGATTTCACTTTATAAGAGATTGTAATGAAAAGAAATTAATCAAAGTAGTTAAAATCCATACTGATGATCAATTAGCAGATCTTTTTACAAAAGCATTTGATGTAGGAAGATTCAACTTCTTGGTTAGCAGTATTGGAATGATTTTGATAACTTAAAATCTCACTTAAAATCATGTGTACAGTTATTGTTGTAAAATATTATTTACTTAAGTGTTTTACTACTGGTATATCTGTACTATTGGTATGTAGGCATGTGCAAAAATTCTACTGGTAGTTAAATACTACTGGTGTGTATTATGTATACATGAATACTACTGGTGTTCAGTACTACTGGTTTTCACATATACTACTGGTCTTGTATGTTAGTGGTTACTACTGATGTCTATAGTTACTACTGATGTCAAAATCTTTAGTCATTACTGATGTTAGTAGATACTACTGACGTTTTACTACTGATATCTTATTTACTACTGGTCTTTCAGAAACACAATTACCAAACTAACCCCCATGAAAATAACCGTTATGTTATGATTCGAAGGGCATTTTAGTAGTTTTGCAGGTTAAATCGAACGATATAAAAGGAGGCAGTCGATTAGTTTAGCATTATCTTCACTTCGATTTGCTAAATCCTCTCGATAAACCCTAGCTTACGATCAAAAACCCTTCATCAATAACAAAATTCATTCCTGTTCTTCACAAAATTCAACAAAAATGGCAACTCTAAAATCTTTGAATGTTCAAACCGATCTTAAATATTCAGAATTTCACAACATGTGTGCCTTCCTAAAGAATCCCGACGGCACAAAAGATTTTCGACCGATCGTCAAGTTCTTGAGAAATTCCTATATACAGTTTGCCTTAACTGTAAAACCAAAATCATATCAACAGCACTTGGTGGATTTCTGGACCAATGCTGAGCAAACGGAAGGAACAACCATTTCAATGATCAAATCACAAGTAGATGGAAAATATATCACAGTAACAGAACAATCAATCAGACACCATCTACAACTTCATGACGATTCAGGTATGTTTACTCTTCCTAAGGAATACATTGCTGAAATTTTACAAAAAATGGGATATGAGGGAAGACTGGACATAGTAACATTTCAAAAGGGTCTTCTCTCCCCACAATGGAAATTCTTAGTTCACACTATTCAGCATTGTATTTCTCCAAAAAGAAGTACTTGGAATGAGTTTAATAAGGCAATAGCCTCTGATGTTGTCTGTTTATCCACAGACCAAGTATTTAATTTTTCTCAAATGATTTTTGAAGGTATGTTGGGAAACCTTAGTTCTTCTAAATTTTTAATGTATCCCAGATTTCTACAACATATCATAAATTGTGAATTACAAAACTTGTCAACTCCTAAAAACATTTTCATACTTCCTGAGTTGAACAAGAAAGTTTTCTCAAATATGAGAAAACAATTTAAATTTTCGGGCAAGGAAACCCCTTTGTTTCCTAACATGATCAATGATCAAACACATATTGGAGAGGGTTCAACCATTGCTACAACCCAAGTTGAACCTCAACCCACTCTATCACCCCCAAATACAGCCCAAACACCACCCCAACTAGCCAATCAATCACAAGCCCAAACAGAAGTCCTGAATGTGTCCCAGGAACTTGATTTAAATCTGCAGAGTGCTACTCTTCACTCTGTGGAAGACCTGCCAGACAAAACCCAAAATATTTCCACTATTTACAAAAGAAAGAAATCTTTAAAGGACACCAGGGGACACATTGAGTCAAACCCCAGGCTCCAAGAGTTGTCCTCCAAGGAGGAGAGAGGACATGAGGGGAGGGCTTTCACTACTGATGCCCCAAAGGTGGGTGCACAGGACAGTGAAAACATAATTAGGACCCAGACCTCGGCAACTTTGAGTGATGACTCATTTGAGGAGTTACTCAAAGGACCCCGGTGCCAAGAAACCACAAGGGGGGCATCTCTGCTTCTTCTAGGAAGAAGAGGATGTCTAAAAGACCCAATGAATCACCAAGAAGTGATGAGGGCAGATCTTTTGAATTGATGGACAGGATGGAAAACCTCAAAGCCAATGTACCTGTTAGTGAGCCCGATGATCTTGCTAGATGGAGTGAGGGCAGTATTAAAATCAACCAATTGACGGAAAAAGTGGATTCTCTTGAATCCACTGTACAAAATTGCCTTACATATCTTACAAACCAAGGAAAAACCATGGCTGCTATGAAAAGACATGTCAATACCATCAACAAGAGAATGAGATTATATGAGCACAGGCTTCATCAACAAACCAAAATCATCAGAAAATTGAAGAAAAAGATTGATGATAGTGAGGCTCCACCAGTTGAGCTCACTAAGGGGGAGAAGGACAACATACAAACCATGATTGATGAATCTATTGCAGCAGCAGCATCCTCTCTCCTCAATTTAAAAGAAACAAAAGTTGATGAAGGCCCAGAAATGATGGTTACTGAAGATGAGCCAATTACTACTGCTCCTATGGAAGAACAAGCTGATAAAGAAGTATCAGTAGTAAAACCTACTACTGATATCATAGCAGTAGTAAATGAAGAAACGGCAGCAAACACTACTGATGTCCTATCAGTAGTAATCTCTGAAGACATACCAGCAGTAACTACCTTAGTTACTACTGATGATATTATTGAGCTGCCACCACTACTAGAACCTAAAGTGATACTTCCACCATCTCCAAAAAGAAAAACAACACAAATGGTGGTGAAAGATATTGATGATAATGTAAATTGGTTAGAAGTTGATGAATGCTCCCTGCCTCCACATCCTAAAATACTTCCCATATCACAGATACACTACTATGGTCCCAAATTTGTTATTGAATCTGAACCAAATATGAAGAAAGACAACTACATAGAAAAGGGAAAGGAAGTTGCTGATGAAGACCAACCTAACAGAGCACAAGGTCATGAAATGGTCAACAAAATCAACTATGCCAAATCAGCCAAACAGGATAGGTGGAAGGTTAAGAGAGCAAAATATTTAAAGAAGGTTGAAGTCTCTCTAGCACATGAAAACAAAAGATTAGCAGAAAGGGCTAAAATATTGAGACAACCATTCACAGAAATCAAATTGGCAGATATAGCAGATATATCAAAACTGCCACAATTTAAACAAAAGGTCAAATCTAAACAAGTTGCTGAAACAAGAAAAGAACTACAAAGAAAAGAACTAAAAAAATTTAGGCAACTTGAATATGAAACACTAGAACTTCTTGAAGCACAAGTACAAGAATGCAAAGAGCAGAAGGCTGATATGCCAGAACAATTTGCAGAGAAAAAGAAAGAAATGATCACATTCTTGAAATCAAGAGGTCACAACACAAAGGCCTTTGGAAGAATGAAGTTGATCAATTTAATTGAAAAGTACTGTGTAGAGAAGAAGAAGGATCTTACTGAGCAAGATAGTAATGAGAAGTACACCACTAAACTTGAACAGATAGACTCCAAAGAAATGAAAGAAAGAAAAACAATGACTGGAGAATCATCTGGTGTATCCTCTCAAACTTCAAAGAAAAGGAAGACAATTACTTCTGAACTTGAACAACCAAAGAAGAAATTACAAATGGTTCAAGTTTATGATCTTCCTGTTGCTCCCCTACAAAATAATCCAATCATCAACTGGAGGTACATAGATGATATGATTGAGATTATAAGAGAAGATAAGGTCACTCAAAGATTCAGAGCTTGGAAACCTTTGGTCATGTCCCTAACCAGAAGTGACATTATCAAGATGTTGATCATTGGTAAACCAAGAATGACTAAGAAGAACTTGAAGAATTCAGCTGCAGGCTATCTTACTGAAATGATTGATGATGCTTTATATCCAGAAAATTATTCAGAGAAGTTTACAAATCCAGAGAATGTTCAAGCCTGGAATGTGCTGCCAACTGTCAATATGTACTTCTTTGAATATACAAGTAAGAAATGTGACTTATTCCTTTATGAGAAAGAGTATCCTCATTCTGAGAAAACTCTTTATCAACTTTGGTGCATGAACTTTATTAAACCACATGATGCTGTGATGCTCCAAAACAAATTGAATGAATTTGTTAAAAGAATCAGCAAATATATCATTGCACAAAGGAATAAAAGGAACCAACAGACTTTAGAAGGTGATAAGAAAAAAGCAAAGTTGTTGGAAGAATATGAAAAGAAGAAGTAAATAGAAACTTGATTGATTAAAAGATAATCAATAAGTTTAGGGGGAGATTGTTGGAGTAAAACACAGATCAACTTGATACTGATGCTGCAGTTGGTACTGACAATAATTAGTACTGATGGGGCAGAACATATTACTACTGATGAAGTTGATACTGGTGATACTATAACTTAGTTACTACTGATCATGCAAAGACTGAAGATACTACTGATCTTAGTAGTTACTACTGACGATGGTTTCTGGACTTACTACTGATCACCAGACTTACTACTGATGTTACATATTTACTACTGGTGATGAGTTTTACTAATGATACGCGTTTATGGAACATATCAAGTCCGAGATCTTCGTAGAGATAGTTATAGAATGTAAATCAATGTATATTTTTATTATTCGATGTAAATCAAAGTCCTAGAATAACTAGGGTAAATAGTTTAGCTTCAAGGACTATTATAAATAGTTCCTTACGAATTGTAAACGTACGTGTGTATTGTTAACTCAATAATATACATTGAAGCTTTTTGTGAAACTGTGTTCTTAATACTTTCGCATATTATTTACAGTTCATTGTTCTTAATTACATTGATATAGTGTTGATCCGCTGCAACTTCTATATTCAATTAGATCTAAAGTGTTAATTAACTTTTCTATAGTTAATCGATCCTGACAGATATACATTCTATAACAAACTATACTAGAATCTCAGACTTGATCAGCACCACAAAAAGCATCAGTGGTATTCTTGATCATCAGTAGTAAGTCCATGTTCAGCATCATCAGTAGTATCTAGTGTTTCTGCCCCATCAGTACTAACTTCAATACTTCATTGATCAGTACTAACTGCAACATCAGTAATAGAATGTTTATTTCCCAATAATCTCCCCCTAAACTTGTTAATTCACCTTTAATTAACCAAGTTTCTTCTCTTCTTCATTCTTCTCTGTCCTTTACTTCTAACAGTTTTGCTCTCTTTTGTAAACCTTCAATTGTTTTTTGATTTTGTTTCTTTCTTTGAGCTATTATGTATTTGCTGTTTCTTGTCACAAAATAATTAAGCTTTTCTTGAAACATTACAGCATCAAATGGTTTCATTATTATGTTTGTGAATATCTGATACATAGTGTCTTCTGAGTGTGGATATTCTTTTTCCATTAAGTACAATTCACAATTCTTACTGACTCTTTCAAAGAAATACATGTTTACTGTGAGGAGCACATTCCATGCATAAACATTTTCTTTGTTTGTAAATATATCAGGATACTTGTCTGGATAGAAAGCAGCATCAATCATTTTAGTCAAATATCCAGCTCCTGAATTCTTCCATGTTTTCTTAGCCATTCTTGGTTTCCCAATAATCAATACTTTGATTATATCACTTCTTGAACAGGATCTTACCATTGGCTTCCATCCAGTAAATCTTTGAGTTGTTCTGTCCTCTCTTATGACTTCTATAACATTGTCAACAACTCTCCAATTGATAATTGGATTATCCTGTAGAGGAGCAACAGGAACATCAAGTACTTGTATATCTTGTTTACTTTTCTTCCTTGATTATGTTTCAGATGTAATTTCTTTCCTCTTTTTAGAAGACTTTGAAGATTCACCATGTATTGGTGTTCTGGAGAGAATGATTGTGGGATCAATTTCAACTAAAACCTTTTCTTTTTCTTCATCTACTTCAATTTCTGCTAATTCTCTTTTTTTGGCAGTACAATATTTGTCTACTATTGTTATCATTTTCATTCTGCCAAAGGACTTAGCACTATGACCTTTTGATTTTAAATAATCAATCATTTTGGTCTTTTGTTCAAAAATTTCCTCTGGTAGGTCAGCTTTTTCTTACACTCAGCTACAAGATCTTCAAGGCAATTGAGATGTTCTTCTTCATTCTTTCTTTGTTTATCAAATTCTGCCTTTTGATCCTCTACCAGGACTCCTTCTACCCCTTGAATTGTTGTATCAGCTTCTTGAATTTCTGGATTTTTCAGCCTTTCTTCTTCAGCCTTTTTCTTGTCTTCAAGAGCCTGAGTCTTAGCCACTTTCCTCAGATACCTTATTCTGTTCACCTTCCTTTTGTCTTGTCTTGCAGGTCTGACATGATTCATTTTGTTCACCATGTGATGACCTAGTGCTCTGTTTGGATAATCATCATCAAAATTTTCTTTTCCTTTTCCAACACAGGCTGAAAGTAGAGGTGGAGTGTATTTCATGTCAAGAACAGGAGTAATTACAATTGATGGAGAGAATAACTTAATCTTATCTTCTGTTAGTATCTTGGGGTGTGGAGGAAGTTCATATTCATCAACCTCATACCAATTCACATTATCATCAATGTCAGGTATGATAAGTGGTTGTTCTGGAGTTGGAGGTTTGGTAATGATTACAGTACGTTCACGTTCAAGAACTTCTGGTATTTCTTCATCTTCAGTAGTAACCAGGGTAGTTACTACTGGTGTTGATTCTTCTTCAAATACCACCAACTGTTGTTGTGAACTTACTACTGGTGAGGTTGTTGTTGTAGTTACTACTGCTAGGGCATCAGTAGTAGGAATGATATTTTCATCTGGAGTGTTTACTACTGGTAAATCATCTTCTTCAATGGGGTCAGTAGTAACAACCTCTTGATCCTTATCTTCAGTAATATCCATAGGATCAGTAGTCTCTATGACTTCAGTAGTAACTGGTGAGTGTACTTGTTCTGCTGTTGGAGATTGATTTGCAGACACAAATACATCCTCATCCATGCTTTGAATTCCTCTTTGCATGTTTTCACCATAACTTGTTTCAACATGGACTTCTTTTAGATTTAGGAGGGCTGCTGCTGCTATTGATTGATCAATCATTCCTTGAATTTGATCTTTCTCCCCCTTAGTGATCTCAACCTGTTGAGCCTCACTATCTACAATCTTTTTCTGTAACTTTCTGATCAAATTAGATTGCCTTTGAAGCTTGTACTCGAACCTCTTATGTCTTCTGTTCAGAGTATTTATGTAATTCTTCATATAAGCCATGGTTTTACCTTGAGAGTTCAGTAAATTCAGACAATGTTGTACAGTGGTTTTAAGGTTTTCCTTCCTATCCGTCAATTTGGTTGGTTTAATACTGCCCTCAGCCCATTTGGGTGGATCATTGGGCTCATTTGGTACATTGGTTTGAAGGTTTTCCATCATATCCGTCAATTCAATTGGTTTCTTTGTACCCTAATCACTTCTTGGTGATAAAATGGGTTGCTTAGACACACTCTTCTTCCTAGAAGAAGCAGTAGTATCCCCCCTTATGGTTTCTTGGCACCGGGGTCCTCTTAGTAATTCCTCAAAGGATGAGTCATCACTTAGAGTTGCCGAGGTCTGGGTCCTAATGATGTTCTCACTAGCCTGTGCACCCACCTTTGGGGCATCAGTAGTGAGAGCCCTTTCCTCATGCCCTCTCTCCTCCTTGGAGGTCAACTCTTGGAGTCTGGGGTTTGACTCAATTGGTCCCCTGGTGTTCTGTAAGGAAGATTTCTTCCTTTTATAAGTTTTAGAAATTTGTTTGGTTGTTGGTTGGTCTTCCTCAGTGTGAAGAGTAGCACTCTGAGGATTAATGTCATGTACCTGGGACACATTCAGGACATCTGTTGGTTCAGGTAGTTGAGTGGACTGAATGGGTTGTGTTTGGGCTGTATTTAGTGATGGAGTTGGTTGGGGTTCAATTGGTTGACTTGAACCTTCTCCTGTTGGGGGTTGATCATAGATCATATTTTGGAACAGAGGAGTAACCTTTCTAGAAAATTTAAATTGTTTTCTCATATTAGAGTACACCTTTTTATTTAATTCTGGTGTAACAAAAATGTTTTTAGGTGTTGATAGATTTGAAATTTCACAGTTAATAATATGAGTAAGGAATCTTGGATACATTAAAAATTTAGAAGATGATAAATTTCCAAGCATTCCTTCAAAGATCATGTTTGAAAAATTGAATACTTGTCATGTGCACAGACAAACAACAGCAGATGCTATTGATTTGTTGAACTCATTCCAAGTACTCTTTTTAGGAGAGATACAATGTTGAATGGTGTGAACAAGATATTTCCATTGAGGTGAAAGAAGACCTTTTTGAAAAGTAACTATATCTAGTCTTCCTTCATACCCCATTTTTTGTAAAATATCAACAAGATCTTCCTTAGGTAGAGAAAACAAACCTGATTCATCATGTAGTTGAAGATGATGTCTGATTGACTGCTCAGTAATGATGATTTGCTTTCCATCTACCATGGACTTGATTTTTGAGGCAGTTGATTCTTCTACCCTTTCAGCATTTTCCCAGAAATCAACAAGATGTTTTTGATAAGCTTTAGGGTTGATGGTGAGTGCAAACTTGATGTGAGAGTTCTTTAAGAACATTACGATAGGTCGAAAATCCTTTGTACCATCTGGATTTCTCAAGAATGCACACATATTGTGAAATTCAGAAAATTTGAGATCGGTTTTAATGTCGAGAGATTTTAGAGTTGCCATTTGAATGATTTTTTACTTTGAAGATGAGTATTTCACAGAGTGTTCAATCGCTTTTGCAAGAGTGAGTGATATGTGGAGTGAATTTAGTTGATACTGATGCAGGGTTTTGATCGGATTTTGCGGTGATTAGGGTTTAGCGTAGGGTTTATCGAATCGAGGAGAAGATAATGCTAAACTAATCACAATTTGCTATTTATATTTTTCGAATTTGCCTGCAAAATGAGCGAAATGTCCTTCAAATAATAACCCAACGGCTATTTTCATGAGGGTCAGTATGGTAAATTGTGTATTTTACAGATAATGGTCGATCAGTAGTAAATAAGTATCAGTAGTAGAAACGTCAGTAGTAACTGTTGTTTCTGTACTTAACCTAATTCTACTTAGAACCCTATCAGTACTAAATTGTAAGAATGACACATGATCAGTATTAATAAATAACCAGTATTAAAACATAAAAAATAAAATTTGTACAAAAACTTTACACATGATTTTTCTTTAATTGAGATCTTAATTTATTAAAATCATTCCAATACTGCTAACCAAGAAGCTGAATCTTCCTACATCAAATGCTTTTGTAAAAAGATCTGCTAATTGATTATTAGTATGAATTTTCTCTACTTTGATTAATTTCTTTTCATTACAATCTCTTATATAATGGAATCTTATTTCAATGTGTTTTGTCTTTGAATGTTTTACTGGATTATTCACAATACTGATAGCACTTTGACTATCAATAAAAATAGGAGTTTTAAGAATAGAGATACCAAAGTCTAAGAGTTGATTTTGAATCCATAGAACTTGAGCACAGCAAGCAGATGCAGCTACATACTCTGCTTCAGCAGTTGATGTTGAAACATTGGTTTGTTTCTTGCATTGCCATGACACTAATCTTGATCCAAAGAATTGACATCCACCAGTAGTAGATTTTCTATCTTGACATTCACCACTATAGTCACTATCGGTATAGGCTATAAGTTCAAATGGTGAGGCATGTGGATACCAAAGACCAAGAGAAGGTTTTCCTTTCAAGTATCTAAAGATTCTTTTGACAGCTTGCAAGTGTAGTTCCTTAGGTCTTGCTTGATACCTGGCACACACACAAACACTATACATAATGTCAGGTCTTGATGCAGTTAAATACATTAAAGATCCTATCATTGATCTGTAAAGATGCTCATCTACATCTTCCCCCTCAACATTTGGATGTAGGTGTTTGTGAGTTTCCATTGGAGTGCTTGCACTTTTGCAGTCTTTCATTGCAAATTTCTCCAAAATGTCTCTGACATATTTTGATTGGTTGATCAAAATACCATATGATCTTTGATTGATTTGGAGTCCAAGGAAAAAGTTCATTGGACCCATTGAGCTCATCTTGAACTTGATCTGCATCAGTTCTTCAAATTCTTTGCACAATTGATCATTTGTTGAACCAAAGATGATATCATCTACATATATTTGGACCAGTAGTATATCATCTTTGACCTTTCTTGTGAACAAGGTTTTGTCAATTGCTCCTCTTTTAAAGTTGTTCTTAAGTAAGTATGATGATAATGTGTCATACCAAGCTCTTGGTGTCTGATGTAGACCATAAAGAGCTTTGTCTAGTATGTACACATAGTCATCATGTTCTGGATCTTCAAATCCTGGAGGTTGACAGACATACACTTCTTCTTCAATTTTCCCATAAAGGAAAGCACTTTTTACATCCATTTGGTAGACTTTGATCTTCTTGTATGAAGCATATGCCAGAAATATTCTTATTGCTTCAATTCTAGCAACTGGAGCATACACTTCATCATAGTCTATACCTTCTTCTTGTGTGTATCCTTGGGCTACAAGTCTTGCTTTGTTTTTGATCACTAAATCTCTTTCATCCTTCTTATTTCTGAAGATCCATTTTGTTCCAATGGCTCTTTTTCCTTTTGGTAGAGGTACAAGAGTCCATACAGCTTGTAATTTGAATTGAAGAAGTTCTTCTTGCATTGCTATGATCCAGTTTGAGTCTTTCATGGCTTGTTGAATCTTCTTTGGTTCCTCCTGTGACAGAAAACATTCATACATACATTCATTAGATATTAGACTTATGTTACAAACATTTGAATTTATAGTAGAATTAAATTTGCTTCTTGTCTGCATGGATGAATTCACATCACTGAGGACTTGGTCCAAAGGATGATTCTTTTCAGTTCTGGTGCCATGAACTTTATAAACAATTAGTTGACTGTCAAGATTGGACTCATTGGTTTCATGGATTTGTGCATCTGTCCATGTTTCTTCTTGATTGCCTTGATTTTGTGAAGATTCTTCATTACTACTGGTGTCAGGAGTAGCATTTTCATCATTGAGTTTACTGACATCATTGTTGTGAGGTTCATCATCAATACTTTGAGGTTCAGAGTTACTACTGGGATCAGTAGTATCTTCAGAGTTGGAGTTGTTATTGGTGTCAAGAAGGCTAGGGTTATCAGAGTTACTACTATCCTCAGTATCAACTGTGGGATCAGTATTAACTAAGATATATTTCATAATGTCTTGACTTCCAACTGATGATGATCCTCTTTGTTGGCTTTGATTGTTTGAATCTGCTGCATTATATTCATAATTATCATCAAAAGATTTGGTTAGATTATCAATATTAAATAACCAATCTGGACCATTTCCCTGTTCATTCATCAGATTTTCATTAAAGGATACATTAACACTTTCTTCAATGATCATTAGCCGTTTGTTGAATACTCTGTAATATTTGCTTTGAGTTAAGTATCCTACAAATATTCCATCATCTGCTTTGCAGTCAAACTTACCAATTTGTTCTCTTGTAATTAAAATTGTACAAGGACAACCAAATGATTTTAGAAAGCTTATTGAGGGTTTTCTTTTATTGAAAAGTTCATAAGGTGTTTTAAAATGAGGCTTAACTATTAATACTCTGTTTTGAACATTACAAGCAGTATTAACAGCTTCAGCCCAAAAAGTTATTGGTAATTTTGAATCTGCAAGCATGGATCTGGCTGCTTCAATGATGGTTCTATTTCTTCTTTCAGCTACACCATTTTGTTGTGGAGTTCTTGGTGAGCTGTACTGCCTGTCAATACCCTTAAGATCACAAAAATCAATTAGATTAGTATTTTTAAATTCTGTTCGATTATCACATCTGATTGCTTTCATTTGAGATCTCTTGTATTTTCCAGCTTTACAATTAGATTCTTTATAATCTCACTTGTTTCATCTTTGGTCCTAAGAAAGAAACCCCAAGTATATCTGGAAAAATCATCAGTAATAACAAGGCAGTATTGTTTCTTTCCAATACTCATTACATTTGAAGGTCCAAAAAGGTCCATATGTAAGAGCTGCAAAGGATTAGAAATAGAATTGATTGCTTTGGTCTTATGAGAAGTCTTGTGTTGTTTACCTTTTAGGCATGCAACACAGTGATGATCACACATAAATTCTTTTTGTGGTAAACCCTCTACCAAATTCTTTTTAACTAAATTGTTCATATTTTTAAATTTTGTGTGGCACATCCTTCTATGCCAGAGTTCTGATTCATTTGTGTTTGCCTTAGATATAAAACAGTTGATCTCATTTGAAAAAATGAGTTCTCCCCCTATATCCAGGCAATACACATTGTTTCTCCTTGGTGTTCTTAAAACAACAAATTTTTCATCTAAAATAAAGTCAGGAGAAAGAATGATGCACTCAATATCTGTAAAAAGAATTTTGTTCTGTTTATCACATACTTGTGGGACACTGACCAAATTATATTTAAGCTCAGCAACATAAAATACATCATCAAAATTAATCTTACCATTTGATACTGTACCTTTACCTGTAATCTTACCACCTCTTGAATTTTCACCAAATGCAACATATTCACCTTCAAAAGACTTGAAATCTCTGAGAATTTGAAGATTTTCAGTCATGTGCCTAGAGCATCCACTATCAATATGCCAATTTCTTCCTTCTTCAGGGATCTAAATGCTCTGCACAGAAAGTAAATGGATTAATTAATTTTGTGAACCCAGGCTTGTTTTGTCTTGGGTTCATCCTTTGAAGAGTAAGTTTTTCTAAATGAATGAGTTTTAGATGCAGTTTTGGTCTTAGGTTGTTGGTTGGTACTGGTGTTCTGTATTACTACTGACCTATGTTTATACCCGTAGTGTTTGGATTTTGAGTATTTTACTACTGATGGACCAGTAGTATTTGGGTAATGTGAATTTTTGGCATAGTCAGTAGTGTTTTTATAATTGTACCAGACAGCATTATAATTAGGGTTTTTATCAGTAGTAATCCTGGAATAGTTCCTACTGATGTTAGAAAACTTTGAATATTGTGGAAATTGTTTTTGTTTTCCATTATTTTTGAAATAATTGCTTCTGTTTGGACTTTTATATCTGATATTTTGCACAAATCTCTGTGCAGTTCTTCCAAATTTGGGAGTTTCAACATATGGGTTTTTTATTTCTTTTGCTTCTTCAGTTTGTTTTAATTTTAAAGCTTTCTCTTTTTCTTTGTTAACTTTAAATTATTTGAATTCTTGGCAGTTAATAGGACTGAAGTGACAGTTCTTTGCTATGTGGTTAACTTTGCTACAAATTAAGCATGTTAATTTTGTTGACTTAGCACCTTCAGGCTTTCTTTGTTCTTTTAACTGGTTCAAGTTTCTTTGATTTCCCCTTCTTAAAATTTTTGGTATATTTTCAGAGTTATATTTAGGGGATTCAGTTTGACTTTGTGTTGTGTGAAAACTTGTATCAGTTGACTCGGTTGTTTGATCATCATCAGAAGAATCATTATTGGTTTCAGTTTGATTTTCTATTTTTAGTTCATTTAATGTTCTATCTGTGCTTGATTTAAGAGGAGGTATAAAATTAGTTGGAGGTGGAACTACATGATATCCCACCCCATGCACAACATTTTCAGTGGTTTGATTACTGGTTAATTCATCAATAATTTTAGAACTTCTTTCAAATTTCTTAATAGTTAGTTTATTCTGTTCTAATTCCATTTAACATTCTTCTAATTTAATGAAAGTTTCTTTTAATTTTAACTCAGTATGTTCTTTTTCATAAGTGGTTTGTAACAATTCATCTTTTATCTTTTGATCAGTTATTTTATAGATTTTAATTTGATTTTCAAGATCAGCTATACAACCATTATATTCAATTCTTCTATTTCTGTTTAAGATCATCTCTTCAAGTGTTTCTTTATTAAGTTTTTCTAATTCTTTATATGCTTTAATGCATTCAGGAGTGCAAGATTTAGAATGTACCTCAGTAGTAGAATCAGTGAAGGCCATAAGAGCTTGGTTCTGTGCATGTTCCTCTGCTTGAAAGCTCCAGTCATAGTCTTGACCCTCTTGAGATACTAGTGCAGTTGAATTGGAAGTGTTGTTTTTGTTGTAGTTTAATCTTTGATCTTTGCTAGGACATTCTCTGGCAAAGTGACCAAGGTCATGACAGTTGTAGCATTTGACTTTGGTTTTGTCAAATCCAGCACGATCACCTTTTTTGTAAGTCAGATTTTGTCTGCCAGTTCTTTTAAGGAATCTTTTTGTTCTTAAACTCAGCATTGTCATCTGCCACTTGATGTCCATCTCTTCAAAATCATCAGGATTGAGTTGTTCCAGATCTTCACTAATCAATGCAGTGTGCACATGACTAGTGAAAAAGGATTCTCTTGCTGCATCTTCACCTCCTGCAATCTTTGCATTGTCCTGACCTGTTCCTGTACTAGACACAAAAGTAGCATTGTTTGAAGGTAAATTAGGAGTTTTATTACTTACCTCAGATTCAAACACTCTTAGTTCATTGTAGAGTTCATCCAGCTCTTTTTCTTCCAAAGCGTCTCCTTGTCTATATATAACTGTGTACATAGACCATTCTTCACCAAGAGATCTAAGAAACTTTCTGTTTACATCATCATTGTCTAGTTTATAACCAACTTGATTCAGTTCACCAATAAGTTTGTTGAACCTATCAAATACTTGAGATAACGATTCATTCTTCTGGCCTTTGAAGTTTTCAAAGTCTTGCTTCAGAACAGACTTCATGTTTCTTTTGGTGCTTTTGGTACCTACAAATCTCTTTTCCAGAGCCTGCCATAGCTTCTTTGCATCATCATATTCAACAAAGAGATGTTGATAATCATTGGGAATGGCAAGCAAAAGAGTGCTTAGGGCTTTGAGTTCGATTCATCTGTCCTTCTTTTCTTTCTCACACTTGAGTTTGTCGACTTCAGTTGGAGTGGTGGCTATTTGAGTTTGAATAGTCTTGTTTCCTTCAAGAACCACTTCCCACATGGAATAATCAGTAACCAGCATGTATTGCTTGATTCTGTTTTTCCACATCCCAAAGTTGTTGGGAGTGAGAATTGGAATCTTGTTAGCCTGAGTGCTTTCATTGTTATCAGACATGATTAACAATTTTTGAGTTCGAAAGTATGAAACTTTTTGTTGTTCTTAATTCGTAGATCTAGAACCTTATAGCTCTGATACCACTTGTCAGGATCGAATAACCCTAACAGATATTTAAACACACATCTACTAACAACGAGAAGTTGCAGCGGATCAATACTCGAGTTAATTGATTAAGAACAATGAATACTGTAATTGAATGAAACAATAGTAAGAACACAGTAATCACAAAAAGCTTCAATGTATATTGATATGCTCGAACAATACACATGTACGTTTACAATTCGTAAGGAACTATATATAATAGTCCTTGAAGCCTAAAATATTAACCTAGTTATTCTAGGATTCGATTACAATTCAATTTCATAAAGATATACATTCTATAACAAACTATACTAGAATCTCGGACTTGATCAACACCATAAATAGCATCAGTAGTATTCTTGATCATCAGTAGTAAGTCCATGTTCAGCATCATCAGTAGTATCTAGTGTTTCTGCCCCATCAGTATTAAGTTCAATACTTCATTGATCAGTACTAACTGCAGCATCAGTAATAGAATGTTTATTTCCCAACAACAACAGATGTGTTGGATTTCTTATATAAGATAACTAAATAAGTGTACGTTGTGTGGACAATGTATACAGTTGTTGATTATGTATTTAAACAAACGAACGTTAACAAACGAACACATGCCTATATTCACGAACGTAATCAATTGAACGAGACGTATGTTCGTGTTTGTTTTTGTATTTAAATCAAACTAAATAAACGAACTTCCACCAAAGAGTTCACGAACAATTTGTTGAACGTTCGGTTCGTTTATAGGGCTTAAGTATAAGTTTAATTAGTTTGAATATTCTGATCACTAATTTTAACTTTTGTGTCCCTAATTTGAATCCAAGTGCAAGATAGGATTTTCACTTCGTCGCACATAATGTACCACTCGTTGGTTTTTGTATGTTGAAAGTTGCTTGCTTCCTATATGACCATAAGAGCTCACGGTATGGGGTGGTTAAACCCCTCGTTATAGCCCAAATTTCTTCATTAACGGCGCCATACCACACCGCATATCCCTCCGTTATAATTTTCGCCATAGCTATGGCATGTCGCCAAAGAAGAAGCTGGGTGGGGGTGGGGTGTTCTACCAATCAAAATACACCAAATAACAAATGTGGGACCCCTATAACACCATTTTAACTATAACACCAGGAAGCCACTTTTTCCTCCCCAAGTTATAGCCAAGTTATAAGCCCAAAATTCCTATAACATGCCTATAACACACCTTCCACACCTTGTGCTCTAACGCTCATAAAAAAGTTTGAATCATCCCATTCCAGTATCTCTTGCATCCAAACACTTTCCGATATATCTGCAAACGAGAGATTATATATAGATTTGACGTTATATATTAAAAGTACCGAAGTCTATGTGCCACCAAGAAGCTATCATTTTTAATCCCTCACGAGACTTTTACATTCTATGAATAATTGTAATTGTCGAAGTATAATTTCGGAGATGTAAACACGGTTGCTTTACATATAGTGGGCGATATAGAACATGGAAAAGACAAAAAAAAATGAGTTTTCTTTTTAAAATGCATGCACGCCTTTCATTAAAATTCAAGACCAAATTCAACAAAACCATCCCCCAATTTCGGGCTTGCTGCAAGGAAAAACACAAAAAGTAGTCGACAAGATACGAATGGAAACAATGTTGACTTTTATTGACTAACGTATTTTTCTATTTCTTAGTGGTATTATAAAGTCATAAAATGGGAACATGCTACTTTGCTCTCAAGGCCCAAAGTAAAATTTAGAACCACGACAAAGTTAAAATTACCATTCTTAAGTAGTGGGTCACATACTTTTTGAAATATCCTTATTTTAATCATCTTAAATCCCACTATTTTCCCTTTCATATGGTCCACCATTTGGCGTCATGTATAAATACGTAGTTGCACCCTCTCACCATCACATTTCTCATTCCTTTCTCACACAATTAACCAATAATATCGTGATTAATTACACACTAATTAATCACAATGTTACTTAACCCCCAATCACGCTCCTTATGGCTTTCATGTCTCTCCGCCGCCTTCCGAACAGCCACCGCCTGCTCTATAGTCGCCGCCGCCACCTTGTTCGGCCCTGCTGCCCTCCGCCGTCAAGTTGCCTTTCCCGCCTTTTCTTACGTCACCGTCATTCTCATCATCACCGGTGCTTCTTTAGGTGACACACTTCGCGGTTGTTGGGACGCTTTTTTTGCTACCCTATTAACCGTTATTCCGGCGATACTAGGGTTGTGGGCGATAGGGCCGTCAAGGCTGACGACGCCGCTTACTTCGGTAGTGGTGGGTATGGCGGCGTTTGTCGTGATGTTGCCGGATCATCGGACTCATTTGGTAGGTAAGAGAATAGCGTTGGGACAAATTGTGATCATCTACGTGGTGGCGTATGATATGGGTGGTGAGACTGATCCCGTCATGCATCCTGTACACGTGGCAGCTAGCACCGCCATTGGGGTTTTGGCTTGTGTTCTTGCGTTGTTACTTCTGTATCCTGGGCTAGCTACGTGTCAGGTAAATACCCGACTGATCGATAGTCTCATATTATGTACTACATATACATGCAAACAAAAAATACTATCAACGAGAAATATATGTTCGAATTAAATTATTATTATTATTTATGTGTTATACATTTTCTCTTAGTAAATGTTAGAATATGTAATTTGTTAACACGACGTTTTATGGGTACAACATGTGAAATTCCTGAGTGGATAGTACGTCAAAGTGCATAAGTACTTCTGTTTATTTTGAAGACTAATTAAATTATTTTATTGCCACTCCCAACTAAATTTAGTGGCTTCATGCATCATATTATATAAAGTTTACAAAAAGAATTTATTATATCTATATATATACCAAAAAGAAAATAGTCATATATAAAATGTTCTGCTTTAATTATATTTACCGACCACTAAATAAATTTATGATATTGAATATATTTGTAAATAATTGGTTAATATTTTTAACAAGTTATCAGTCAAATATTCTTATCTTTTACTGATATATGTGGCTAATTTTGTAGGACGGAGGGAGTAATATATATGGTGATTTAATGATGTTATGTTGTAATTTATTTTAGGTAAAAAAGAAGTGCAAGCTTTATGCGGATAATGCTTCTGAAAGGGTAAAATTGTGTATAAATGCATTTTGTGCAGAAGACAACACAAGTGCACAAGTATTTGTCTTAAAAGCCAAGTCCCTAACCATTACTGGAACCAAACTCCTAAATGCCATCAAGTCCAAAAAAGTAAGCTACATCTATATTTACCATTTTATATCTATGTCTATGCATATATTCCTTTTAATTAATTATAAGTTGAATATTTTATCAACATATTGTTGATAACTTACAAAAAAATATACTTCGTAGATACAATCGTATATTAACAACATTATATTTCTTGTACAGGAAAGCATGAAGTGGGAGACACTTCCAATAAATTTATTGAAACCCTACTGCCTTGATACATCAGAAAAGTTGCAAGATTTTGAAATGCCCATAAAAGGGATGCAAACTGCTTTAAACCAAAATCAATCATTCCCGCCACAGATCCTTGATCAAGATTTAAAAGATAACTTGCATAAACTTCAAGAAAATATAACCGCAACCTTTGACCGAATAAAGTCTTGCATTCCCTTAAATTTAGCAACTTTTCCAGAATCAAATCTTGAAACTTTAACGGTTTCCCTCAATTCTTTCCCTCAAACGCACAAAGATTTGCCATCTTTTTTCTTCTTATTTTGTTCCAAATTACTTCAAAGAAAAATGTCCAAAAATACATCACCGAATCATTCATCATCATTAAGAAACGAACCAAATAAGAAGAGTCTGAAGAAAGTGAGTGCTTTCGAATCGATTAGCACTTTTTTGATGCATAGAAGGTTCCTGCTAGCATTGAAATGTTCATTATCAGTAGGGTTTGCTGTTCTTTTCGGGTTGATATATAGTAAAAATAATGGAATATGGTCCGGTCTTCCGGTTGCAGTAAGTTTTGCAGTTTCAAGAGAAGCTGCATTTAGGGTTTCGAATCTTAAAGCTCAAGGCACTGTTTTAGGAACTGTTTATGGAGTATTGGGTTGCTTTGTTCTTGAAAGATATGTTAAAGTTAGATTCTTGATTCTTCTTCCTTGGTTCATTTTCTGCAGCCTAATTAGGCGAAGCCGTATGTATGGTCCAGCTGGCGGGGTGTCAGCCGTAATCGGGGCCGTTTTAATTCTTGGTAGGGTAAATTTCGGGTCACCAACCGAATTTGCAATCATTAGAATTGTTGAAGCGTTTATGGGATTATCGTGCTCAATTGTTGTTGAACTTGTGTTTCAACCAACAAGAGCTTCAACCCTAGCAAAGATCCAACTTTCTAAGACCCTACAAGTCTTGCATGAGTGTGTGTGTGGGGTAAATATATGTGGTAAAAAAGATTGTATTGAAGATGGTTTAAAGAAGCTTAAAGCTAATGTGAATGAGTTAAAAAAGTTCATTGAGGAGGCTGAAATGGAACCCAACTTTTGGTTTTTGCCCTTTCATGTTGTTTGTTACAATAATCTTTTGAAAAATTTGTCAAACATGGAGGGTCTTTTAGTCTTTTTGAACTATGCAAATGAATCATTGCAACAAGAAAACTTGAGTTTGAGTAAACTTGAAGGTGAGGTTGAGGTTTTCAAAGAAATGGTTCAACCTTCAATTAAGTGTTTTGAGAAGGTTACATTAGTCAAATCACTAAACAAACTTGAGAAGGAGCTTCAAAAGAGTAAAGTTTGTGACACATCTAGTGAATTGGAGATGGGGAAATTACCTATTAACCCTCATAAGTTAAATATGAAAGGACCAAATGGTGTGGATGAGATGGAGAATATGGTAAATTCATATTTGGAAAGATCAAAAGAAGTAGTTTTTGGTGAAGGGTGTGAGGAGGTGAAGGGGAATGATGTGATATTGAGTTTAAGTGCTTTTGCATTTTGTTTGAGAAGTTTGGTGAGAGAAACAAGAGATATTGAGAAAGGTGTTATGGAACTTTTACAATGGGAGAATCCTTCAAGTCATGTAAATTTGTATGAAATTTGTTGTAAGATAGATTCTTTATGCAATAATTGATTTGAATTGCTCGGAAAATAAATGAAAATAGTATTGGAACCGTTTCTTTAACACGGTGTTTAATGTATTATCTTGATGTATTATATAATGGATAATCATACATTCTAACTGAAACAACAGTTTTTAATTTTTAGAAATAAATTCAAAGTAAACGTAGTGGGTCGAACATTAGTTAACATGTCTATCCAATTCTTCTTATTTTGGAGCAAAATGTTGAACCAAAATGACTTATGGTCTTATGTGTCGTCAATTATAACCCAACTCAATCCAGTTAAACTAATATACGGCCCATTTAGCCCAGTCTGTAGCTAACAAGTAGAAAGTTGGATGATTATTGTGGTTCGGTCAAGCTCTTATATTCTTTGGAATTAATCACGTTATTTAAAAAGTAGGAAAGCAAGAACAAAAATTAAGAATAAAAACATTGCAAACAAAAATTAAGGGTTTTAAACATAGATCAAAGTTTGATGATTAAACATATTAAAGCTTTAATTTAATACGTACTTAATACTAAGTATGATAATTAATTATATAATAGTAGCTGATAATACGGTGACATACATAACATCTATATCTATAATCATACACTAAACATTTACTGTACAGATACAAGCCGCCCCCTGCCACCGCCCCAATCTTCAACCTTGCCGCCGTGACTGTTCCGGCCTAACTTCGGCACCGTCACAATAAGCTTTCCTCCTACGACGACCGCTGTCGCCAACTCCGGCCGTGCCGTCGCCGGAAGCCTAAATCTCCAAGCATCAATCTCCAACGTCTCCAACAACAATTCCACATTTCCACCGCCATGTCCTCCCCTGACAACAACTTTCGTCACGCCGGGATGAATCTTCACGGCATGTGCCTTCACTTTTCCGGCGAACGCATTATCCTCAATATTCGCTACAAATCTGAAGCAATCAGATCTATCTTCGATGAAAACATCGGCGTGTGATCGGAGAGGAAGCTCGAGAACCTGGCTGAAAACGTGCGGGAGCCTTCGAAGCTTTTTTTGTGGATTTGCAGGCATCGGTGATGAAATTGAAATTGAAATTGAATTGGAATTGCGATGAATGTAATGAGGAATTGAGATTGTTGATCGGTTAATTTGTAGGGATAATGATGGTGATGTGAGGAAGAATATTAGCAGGAGAATCGATACCTTGAAAACGTTGGGTCGATTGCAAAAGGAAAATGGAATCATTGGATCAAATCAATCGAAGTCGGTCTCTTCCAGATTCTGTCAAACCCTACCATATATGTACACCATCGGTTTTGACCGTCAAAATTGCTTTTATATCATTGGTTTTGTTAAGAACCGTTTAATTCGTTTAACTTTTCGTTTAAGTTACTTATGCATTAAGTTGTGATGAAATACCTACCATAGACGTGCTTGACTTCTTACCATGAAAAATTCTTCCAATTCACGATTTTACACCACATATAAAATGTTAAAATATAATCCGAGTCGTAGTCTACTGCTGACTCGCATTTTTAATTTTTATATTAATTTTTGTGAAAACGGCAAACTATAAATAAAAGAGCAAACCTATTTAGCAAGAAGCTAAATGTAAGAGCGCTAAAAGTACAAAATTACAAGGAAAATATGTCACCACAACACCAATCGGACCAATTACATAAGGTGTTACCCCTATATCTAACCCAAGGGTAGGATGTGGATATAATTTCGTCCAGCATCATCGTGGAAGATTTAATTCGCCCGTTAAAAATCTTGTCATTCCTTGCTTTCCAAGTGCACCATAACATACATTGCAGAATTGCATCAAGCACATTTCTCTTATTTGGACAGTTCCCCCAATTTGCTACATAATCCAGGAGTGCTACCACCAATCTATATCAGGGGCGGGTATATTACACCATTTAGATATCCGATTCCGGGTATCCGTTGAGTGTTGATAATTAATTAAGGCATGGTTAACACTTTCCTCCGCATTGTTACACCTCTTGCACCAGTTATTATCTATTGAAATCTCGCGCTTTATTAGGCAGATTGCTACCGGAAGTCTCCCCAAACCTGTCCTCCATGTAAAACACGATACCTTGGGTGGAACACGATACCAACTATATTAATTTTTTTACTATTAATATAGTTGGCACTTGTAACACCACAAATATCATAATGATTTAGATATTATTTCAATTTTAAAGTTATCAAAATTTTAAAATATTCATAATTTTACACTGCATATTAGTAATTGAGTAAACTAAATTTATGTAATAAATATAAAGATAGCTCAAATTGTTTTAGACCCAAAAATAAATAAAATAAATTACCAAAGTTAAAATATGAATGATTTAAGTTTAAGGTAAGAAATATAAATTTAAAATTGTTCGGAGGGTTTTTTTTATTAATTTCTTTTAAAACCAGATATATAAATAAAATCAAATGTTAGACTGATGGTTTTGACATTAATATAAGTATAACCAAGAAAATCAAGAAAATATATTATCATTTGATCAGTGAATTTACAACTAATAAACTGTGAATAACATACTTTCATGTTGCGAATTTTATTAAACATTTGAACGGGTAAAATCTTTTTATACTTTGCAATATATCCAACAAAAAGCATGTAAGAAGTAGTAGAGAAGTGACACGATAAACGACTTCTAACGATATTCTGTATCCTTAGTCTTGTTATCATTGAAATTCCATCAGAAGTTCATTACCTATATAAGAACATATTTTAAGAAAAATATTAATAACACAATAAGTATTTATTTTATTTTTTTGAGGTAATTATTGTTAATAATGTCACATGTTAGATAATTAAGATTTATGAATCCGTTCAAGCCAATTAAAATCGATGACATTATAAAAGCAATTCACCATAGCCTTATCTGTTTTTGTCAACGGTGTCGCTTTTCTGCCACCCCCACGACAACCACCACCCCCACCGTCGACCGTTGTGACCGTGAGTATCGGTGATAAAACCGAACAAATTATCCTGATTTTGCATTTAGGTCAGGCAGACGGATTTTGTTCTATGAAAAAGCTAGATTCAACAATAATTCAATCAATTTTGGACCTAGGGTTAATGTATTTTTGATTGTTTTTGTTTTAACCAGATTTGATTTTCAATTTTGGAATCAAATGCTCTGTTATCGGAGAAACCGATCAGAAGAATGTCGCCATTTGCCGTAACTCCCAAAAGCTCTGCTTATTTATCAGCGCTCACCCAAGAGATCGATAAAAAGCTCCATAAGGTTCGTGAAATCATTTTTTATATACATTAAGCATCGTTTTAATTCGATTGTTATTGATGATTTATTTGCATTAAAGGATTGTGATTGATCTGTTAATTTTGAATTTGAATTTGATTTGATTTAGTTTGTAAATTTTGCCCTTTCTGTCAAATTTCTTCAGGCAATTGCTTCACCAACTCAGAGACGTGACCTATTACAAGCGCTGTTTGCAGACATAGCTTTAGAGGTTGATGATCGAGCCAGAGGTAATTTATAAATTTTTTTCTTCTTAATTGATGTAAAAATTATAAACTTTGGAGAAGACATTAATTTTTATAACCATCTCATTTTGCTTTTGGAAAGTGGTCGATTTGATTCTTCACATAATAAAATATCAGAAAATGGATGAACATTAATATTTGTAATTTGGAAGCCCATTGTCTTCATTCAATAATATACAAAAAAGAAACTTTATGCATTAAACAGAGAATGTAACCTAATGTACACAATGTCCTATACTGTTGGAAATCAATCACAATGGTTTTAATTTAATATGAATAACTGTTCGTTTAATTTGGTAATTGATATGATTTGCAAAACATAAAAGGCTAATGTAAAATTGTGGAAATTGCAACATTTAATTTAATATTGTCATATATGAACCTTATTCCATTTGACTTTTTACTAGTGTAGTTAAAATGCATATTCTATAATTTCTTTTTTTGAATAAATTTGGAACAGATATAATTCTTGGGAGAGAAGATTCAGCTTCTGCTTCAGTGGTAGAAGTTAAGATTCCCATATGTTTTTATGATGTTCTTGCTGATCATTTTTCTTTGCAACCTGAACATGGGAAACCAATTCTTGTTTTGATTGTTCAATTGTGGAGCCAACCATTTGCATCT